>OV050032.1:113015388-113243054 GCA_920105625.2 Clusia tigrina
CGCTCAAAGCTATGCTACCCTTGAGTCCCAAATCAAACACTGATAAAACTGCAAATGGCCCTGACTTCTTTACGGTACGTCCTACACCTATCAAAGTTGGCAACATTCAAATGCCTGTAACTTTTTACTGGAGCGTCATAAAACCTTGCAATTTTGTAACAATAAAGTACTCGAGCCTCTTGTCAATTTAAGCCATCGCTCAAAGCTATGCTACCCTTGAGTCCCAAATCAAACACTGATAAAACTTCAAATGGCCCTAACTTCTATACGGTACGTCCTACACCTATCAAAGTTTGCAACATACAAATGCTTGTAACTTTATACTGGAGCGTCATAAAACCTTGAAATTTTGTAACAATGAAGTACCCGAGCCTCTTGTCAATTTAAGCTATCGCTCAAAGCTATGCTACCCTTGAGTCCCAAATCAAACACTGATAAAACTGCAAATGGCCCTGACTTCTATACGGTACGTCCTACACCTATCAAAGTTTGCAACATACAAATGCTTGTAACTTTTTACTGGAGCGTCATAAAACCTTGAAATTTTGTAACAATAAAGTACTAGAGCATCTTGTCAATTTAAGTTATCGCTCAAAACTATGCTACCCTAGAGTCCCAAATCAAACACTGATAAAACTTCAAACGCCCCTAACTTCTTTACGGTACGTCCTTCACCTATCAAAGTTTGCAACATACAAATGCTTCTAACTTTTTACTGGAGCGTCATAAAACCTTGAAATTTTGTAGCAATGAAGTACTCGAGCCTCTTGTCAATTTAAGCTATCGCTCAAAGCTATGCTACCCTTGAGACCCGAATCAAACACTGATGAAACTTCAAATGGCTTTTACTTCTATACGGTACGTCCTACACCTATCAAAGTTGGCAACATTCAAATGCCTGTAACTTTTTACTGGAGCGTCATAAAACCTTGCAATTTTGTAACAATAAAGTACTCGAGCCTCTTGTCAATTTAAGCCATCGCTCAAAGCTATGCTACCCTTGAGTCCCAAATCAAACACTGATAAAACTTCAAATGGCCCTAACTTCTATACGGTACGTCCTACACCTATCAAAGTTTGCAACATACAAATGCTTGTAACTTTATACTGGAGCGTCATAAAACCTTGAAATTTTGTAACAATGAAGTACCCGAGCCTCTTGTCAATTTAGGCTATCGCTCAAAGCTATGCTACCCTTGAGTCCCAAATCAAACACTGATAAAACTGCAAATGGCCCTGACTTCTTTACGGTACGTCCTACACCTATCAAAGTTGGCAACATTCAAATGCCTGTAACTTTTTACTGGAGCGTCATAAAACCTTGCAATTTTGTAACAATAAAGTACTCGAGCCTCTTGTCAATTTAAGCCATCGCTCAAAGCTATGCTACCCTTGAGTCCCAAATCAAACACTGATAAAACTTCAAATGGCCCTAACTTCTATACGGTACGTCCTACACCTATCAAAGTTTGCAACATACAAATGCTTGTAACTTTTTGCTGGAGCTTCATAAAACCTTGAAATTTTGTAACAATAAAGTACTCGAGCATCTTGCCAATTTAAGCCATCGCTCAAAGCTATGCTACCCTAGAGTCCCAAATCAAACACTGATAAAACTTCAAATGGCCCTAACTTCTATACGGTACGTCCTACACCTATCAAAGTTTGCAACATACAAATGATTGTAACTTTTTACTGGAGCGTCATAAAACCTTGAAATTTTGTAACAATAAAGTACTAGAGCATCTTGTCAATTTAAGTTATCGCTCAAAACTATGCTACCCTAGAGTCCCAAATCAAACACTGATAAAACTTCAAACGCCCCTAACTTCTTTACGGTACGTCCTTCACCTATCAAAGTTTGCAACATACAAATGCTTCTAACTTTTTACTGGAGCGTCATAAAACCTTGAAATTTTGTAGCAATGAAGTACTCGAGCCTCTTGTCAATTTAAGCTATCGCTCAAAGCTATGCTACCCTTGAGACCCGAATCAAACACTGATGAAACTTCAAATGGCTTTTACTTCTATACGGTACGTCCTACACCTATCAAAGTTTGCAACATACAAATGCTTGTAACTTTTTACTGGAGCGTCATAAAACCTTGAAGTTTTGTAACAATAAAGTACTCGAGCCTCCTGTCAATTTAAGCTATCGCTCAAAGCTATGCTACCCTTGAGACCCGAATCAAACACTGATGAAACTTCAAATGGCTTTTACTTCTATACGGTACGTCCTACACCTATCAAAGTTTGCAACATACAAATGCTTGTAACTTTTTACTGGAGCGTCATAAAACCTTGAAGTTTTGTAACAATAAAGTACTCGAGCCTCCTGTCAATTTAAGCCATAGCTCAAAGCTATGCTACCCTTGAGTCCCAAATCAAACACTGATAAAACTTCAAACGCCCCTAACTTCTTTACGGTACGTCCTACACCTATCAAAGTTTGCAACATACAAATGCTTGTAACTTTTTACTGGAGCTTCATAAAACCTTGAAATTTTGTAACAATAAAGTACTCGATCATCTTGCCAATTTAAGCCATCGCTCAAAGCTATGCTACCCTAGAGTCCCAAATCAAACACTGATAAAACTTCAAATGGCCCTAACTTCTATACGGTACGTCCTACACCTATCAAAGTTTGCAACATACAAATGCTTGTAACTTTTTACTGGAGCGTCATAAAACCTTGAAATTTTGTAACAATAAAGTACTCGAGCCTCTTGTCAATTTAAGCCATCGCTCAAAGCTATGCTACCCTTGAGTCCCAAATCAAACACTGATAAAACTTCAAACGCCCCTAACTTCTTTACGGTACGTCCTACACCTATCAAAGTTTGCAACATACAAATGCTTGTATCTTTTTACTGGAGCGTCATACAACCTTGAAGTTTTGTAACAATAAAGTACTCGAGCCTCTTGTCAATTTAAGCCATCGCTCAAAGCTATGCTACCCTTGAGTCCCAAATCAAAACTGATAAAACTTCAAACGCCCCTAACTTCTTTACGGTACGTCCTACACCTATCAAAGTTTGCAACATACAAATGCTTGTAACTTTTTGCTGGAGCTTCATAAAACCTTGAAATTTTGTAACAATAAAGTACTCGAGCATCTTGCCAATTTAAGCCATCGCTCAAAGCTATGCTACCCTAGAGTCCCAAATCAAACACTGATAAAACTTCAAATGGCCCTAACTTCTATACGGTACGTCCTACACCTATCAAAGTTTGCAACATACAAATGCTTGTAACTTTTTACTGGAGCGTCATAAAACCTTGAAATTTTGTAACAATAAAGTACTAGAGCATCTTGTCAATTTAAGTTATCGCTCAAAACTATGCTACCCTAGAGTCCCAAATCAAACACTGATAAAACTTCAAACGCCCCTAACTTCTTTACGGTACGTCCTTCACCTATCAAAGTTTGCAACATACAAATGCTTCTAACTTTTTACTGGAGCGTCATAAAACCTTGAAATTTTGTAGCAATGAAGTACTCGAGCCTCTTGTCAATTTAAGCTATCGCTCAAAGCTATGCTACCCTTGAGACCCGAATCAAACACTGATGAAACTTCAAATGGCTTTTACTTCTATACGGCACGTCCTACACCTATCAAAGTCTGCAACATACAAATGCTTGTATCTTTTTACTGGATCGTCATAAAACCTTGAAATTTTGTAACAATAAAGTACTCGAGCCTCTTGTAAATTTAGGCCATCGCTCAAAGCTATGCTACCCTAGAGTCCCAAATCAAACACTGATAAAACTTCAAACGCCCCTAACTTCTTTACGGTACGTCCTACACCTATCAAAGTTTGCAACATACAAATGCTTGTAACTTTATACTGGAGCGTCATAAAACCTTGAAATTTTGTAACAATGAAGTACCCGAGCCTCTTGTCAATTTAAGCTATCGCTCAAAGCTATGCTACCCTTGAGTCCCAAATCAAACACTGATAAAACTGCAAATGGCCCTGACTTCTTTACGGTACGTCCTACACCTATCAAAGTTGGCAACATTCAAATGCCTGTAACTTTTTACTGGAGCGTCATAAAACCTTGCAATTTTGTAACAATAAAGTACTCGAGCCTCTTGTCAATTTAAGCCATCGCTCAAAGCTATGCTACCCTTGAGTCCCAAATCAAACACTGATAAAACTTCAAATGGCCCTAACTTCTATACGGTACGTCCTACACCTATCAAAGTTTGCAACATACAAATGCTTGTAACTTTTTGCTGGAGCTTCATAAAACCTTGAAATTTTGTAACAATAAAGTACTCGAGCATCTTGCCAATTTAAGCCATCGTTCAAAGCTATGCTACCCTAGAGTCCCAAATCAAACACTGATAAAACTTCAAATGGCCCTAACTTCTATACGGTACGTCCTACAACTATCAAAGTTTGCAACATACAAATGCTTGTAACTTTTTACTGGAGCGTCATAAAACCTTGAAATTTTGTAACAATAAAGTACTAGAGCATCTTGTCAATTTAAGTTATCGCTCAAAGCTATGCTACCCTAGAGTCCCAAATCAAACACTGATAAAACTTCAAATGGCCCTAACTTCTATACGGTACGTCCTACACCTATCAAAGTTTGCAACATACAAATGCTTGTAACTTTTTACTGGAGCGTCATAAAACCTTGAAATTTTGTAACAATAAAGTACTCGAGCCTCTTGTCAATTTAAGCCATCGCTCAAAGCTATGCTACCCTTGAGTCCCAAATCAAACACTGATAAAACTTCAAACGCCCCTAACTTCTTTACGGTACGTCCTACACCTATCAAAGTTTGCAACATACAAATGCTTGTATCTTTTTACTGGAGCGTCATAAAACCTTGAAGTTTTGTAACAATAAAGTACTCGAGCCTCTTGTCAATTTAAGCCATCGCTCAAAGCTATGCTACCCTTGAGTCCCAAATCAAAACTGATAAAACTTCAAACGCCCCTAACTTCTTTACGGTACGTCCTACACCTATCAAAGTTTGCAACATACAAATGCTTGTAACTTTTTGCTGGAGCTTCATAAAACCTTGAAATTTTGTAACAATAAAGTACTCGAGCATCTTGCCAATTTAAGCCATCGCTCAAAGCTATGCTACCCTAGAGTCCCAAATCAAACACTGATAAAACTTCAAATGGCCCTAACTTCTATACGGTACGTCCTACACCTATCAAAGTTTGCAACATACAAATGCTTGTAACTTTTTACTGGAGCGTCATAAAACCTTGAAATTTTGTAACAATAAAGTACTAGAGCATCTTGTCAATTTAAGTTATCGCTCAAAACTATGCTACCCTAGAGTCCCAAATCAAACACTGATAAAACTTCAAATGGCTTTTACTTCTATACGGTACGTCCTACACCTATCAAAGTTTGCAACATACAAATGCTTGTAACTTTTTACTGGAGCGTCATAAAACCTTGAAGTTTTGTAACAATAAAGTACTCGAGCCTCCTGTCAATTTAAGCTATCGCTCAAAGCTATGCTACCCTTGAGACCCGAATCAAACACTGATGAAACTTCAAATGGCTTTTACTTCTATACGGTACGTCCTACACCTATCAAAGTTTGCAACATACAAATGCTTGTAACTTTTTACTGGAGCGTCATAAAACCTTGAAGTTTTGTAACAATAAAGTACTCGAGCCTCCTGTCAATTTAAGCCATAGCTCAAAGCTATGCTACCCTTGAGTCCCAAATCAAACACTGATAAAACTTCAAACGCCCCTAACTTCTTTACGGTACGTCCTACACCTATCAAAGTTTGCAACATACAAATGCTTGTAACTTTTTACTGGAGCGTCATAAAACCTTGAAATTTTGTAACAATAAAGTACTCGAGCCTCTTGTCAATTTAAGCCATCGCTCAAAGCTATGCTACCCTTGAGTCCCAAATCAAACACTGATAAAACTTCAAACGCCCCTAACTTCTTTACGGTACGTCCTACACCTATCAAAGTTTGCAACATACAAATGCTTGTATCTTTTTACTGGAGCGTCATAAAACCTTGAAGTTTTGTAACAATAAAGTACTCGAGCCTCTTGTCAATTTAAGCCATCGCTCAAAGCTATGCTACCCTTGAGTCCCAAATCAAACACTGATAAAACTTCAAATGGTCCTAACTTCTATACGGTACGTCCTACACCTATCAAAGTTTGCAACATACAAATGCTTGTATCTTTTTACTGGAGCGTCATAAAACCTTGAAATTTTGTAGCAATGAAGTACTCGAGCCTCTTGTCAATTTAAGCCATCGCTCAAAGCTATGCTACCCTTGAGACCCGAATCAAACACTGATGAAACTTCAAATGGCTTTTACTTCTATACGGTACGTCCTAGACCTATCAAAGTTTGCAACATACAAATGCTTGTAACTTTTTACAGGAGCGTCATAAAACCTTGAAGTTTTGTAACAATAAAGTACTCGAGCCTCCTGTCAATTTAAGCCATAGCTCAAAGCTATGCTACCCTTGAGTCCCAAATCAAACACTGATAAAACTTCAAACGCCCCTAACTTCTTTACGGTACGTCCTACACCTATCAAAGTTTGCAACATACAAATGCTTGTAACTTTTTACTGGAGCGTCATAAAACCTTGAAATTTTGTAACAATAAAGTACTCGAGCCTCTTGTCAATTTAAGCCATCGCTCAAAGCTATGCTACCCTTGAGTCCCAAATCAAACACTGATAAAACTTCAAACGCCCCTAACTTCTTTACGGTACGTCCTACACCTATCAAAGTTTGCAACATACAAATGCTTGTAACTTTTTACTGGAGCGTCATAAAACCTTGAAGTTTTGTAACAATAAAGTACTCGAGCCTCTTGTCAATTTAAGCCATCGCTCAAAGCTATGCTACCCTTGAGTCCCAAATCAAACACTGATAAAACTTCAAATGGCCCTAACTTCTATACGGTACGTCCTACACCTATCAAAGTTTGCAACATACAAATGCTTGTAACTTTTTGCTGGAGCTTCATAAAACCTTGAAATTTTGTAACAATAAAGTACTCGAGCATCTTGCCAATTTAAGCCATCGCTCAAAGCTATGCTACCCTAGAGTCCCAAATCAAACACTGATAAAACTTCAAATGGCCCTAACTTCTATACGGTACGTCCTACACCTATCAAAGTCTGCAACATACAAATGCTTGTAACTTTTTACTGGAGCGTCATAAAACCTTGAAATTTTGTAACAATAAAGTACTCGAGCCTCTTGTCAATTTAAGCCATCGCTCAAAGCTATGCTACCCTTGAGTCCCAAATCAAACACTGATAAAACTTCAAACGCCCCTAACTTCTTTACGGTACGTCCTACACCTATCAAAGTTTGCAACATACAAATGCTTGTATCTTTTTACTGGAGCGTCATAAAACCTTGAAGTTTTGTAACAATAAAGTACTCGAGCCTCTTGTCAATTTAAGCCATCGCTCAAAGCTATGCTACCCTTGAGTCCCAAATCAAACACTGATAAAACTTCAAATGGCCCTAACTTCTATACGGTACGTCCTACACCTATCAAAGTTTGCAACATACAAATGCTTGTAACTTTTTGCTGGAGCTTCATAAAACCTTGAAATTTTGTAACAATAAAGTACTCGAGCCTCTTGTCAATTTAAGCCATCGCTCAAAGCTATGCTACCCTTGAGTCCCAAATCAAACACTGATAAAACTTCAAATGGCCCTAACTTCTATACGGTACGTCCTACACCTATCAAAGTTTGCAACATACAAATGCTTGTAACTTTTTACTGGAGCGTCATAAAACCTTGAAATTTTGTAACAATAAAGTACTCGAGCCTCTTGTCAATTTAAGCCATCGCTCAAAGCTATGCTACCCTTGAGTCCCAAATCAAACACTGATAAAACTTCAAACGCCCCTAACTTCTTTACGGTACGTCCTACACCTATCAAAGTTTGCAACATACAAATGCTTGTATCTTTTTACTGGAGCGTCATAAAACCTTGAAGTTTTGTAACAATAAAGTACTCGAGCCTCTTGTCAATTTAAGCCATCGCTCAAAGCTATGCTACCCTTGAGTCCCAAATCAAAACTGATAAAACTTCAAACGCCCCTAACTTCTTTACGGTACGTCCTACACCTATCAAAGTTTGCAACATACAAATGCTTGTAACTTTTTGCTGGAGCTTCATAAAACCTTGAAATTTTGTAACAATAAAGTACTCGAGCATCTTGCCAATTTAAGCCATCGCTCAAAGCTATGCTACCCTAGAGTCCCAAATCAAACACTGATAAAACTTCAAATGGCCCTAACTTCTATACGGTACGTCCTACACCTATCAAAGTTTGCAACATACAAATGCTTGTAACTTTTTACTGGAGCGTCATAAAACCTTGAAATTTTGTAACAATAAAGTACTAGAGCATCTTGTCAATTTAAGTTATCGCTCAAAACTATGCTACCCTAGAGTCCCAAATCAAACACTGATAAAACTTCAAACGCCCCTAACTTCTTTACGGTACGTCCTTCACCTATCAAAGTTTGCAACATACAAATGCTTCTAACTTTTTACTGGAGCGTCATAAAACCTTGAAATTTTGTAGCAATGAAGTACTCGAGCCTCTTGTCAATTTAAGCTATCGCTCAAAGCTATGCTACCCTTGAGACCCGAATCAAACACTGATGAAACTTCAAATGGCTTTTACTTCTATACGGCACGTCCTACACCTATCAAAGTCTGCAACATACAAATGCTTGTATCTTTTTACTGGATCGTCATAAAACCTTGAAATTTTGTAACAATGAAGTACTCGAGCCTCTTGTCAATTTAAGCCATCGCTCCAAGCTATGCTACCCATTGCTATGCTATTGAGTCCCAAATCAAACACTGATAAAACTTCAAACGCCCCTAACTTCTTTACGGTACGTCCTACACCTATCAAAGTTTGCAACATACAAATGCTTGTAACTTTTTACTGGAGCGTCATAAAACCTTGAAATTTTGTAACAATAAAGTACTCGAGCCTCTTGTCAATTTAATCTATCGCTCAAAGCTATGCTACCCTAGAGTCCCAAATCAAACACTGAAAAAACTTCAAACGCCCCTAACTTCTATACGGTACGTCCTACACATATCAAAGTTTGCAACATACAAATGCTTGTAACTTTTTACTGGAGCGTCATAAAACCTTGAAATTTTGTAACAATAAAGTACTCGAGCCTCTTGTCAATTTAAGCCATCGTTCAAAGCTATGCTACCCTAGAGTCCCAAATCAAACACTGATAAAACTTCAAACGCCCCTAACTTCTTTACGGCACGTCCTACACCTATCAAAGTCTGCAACATACAAATGCTTGTATCTTTTTACTGGATCGTCATAAAACCTTGAAATTTTGTAACAATAAAGTACTCGAGCCTCTTGTAAATTTAGGCCATCGCTCAAAGCTATGCTACCCTAGAGTCCCAAATCAAACACTGATAAAACTTCAAACGCCCCTAACTTCTTTACGGTACGTCCTACACCTATCAAAGTTTGCAACATACAAATGCTTGTAACTTTATACTGGAGCGTCATAAATCCTTGAAATTTTGTAACAATGAAGTACCCGAGCCTCTTGTCAATTTAAGCTATCGCTCAAAGCTATGCTACCCTTGAGTCCCAAATCAAACACTGATAAAACTGCAAATGGCCCTGACTTCTTTACGGTACGTCCTACACCTATCAAAGTTGGCAACATTCAAATGCCTGTAACTTTTTACTGGAGCGTCATAAAACCTTGCAATTTTGTAACAATAAAGTACTCGAGCCTCTTGTCAATTTAAGCCATCGCTCAAAGCTATGCTACCCTTGAGTCCCAAATCAAACACTGATAAAACTTCAAATGGCCCTAACTTCTATACGGTAAGTCCTACACCTATCAAAGTTTGCAACATACAAATGCTTGTAACTTTTTGCTGGAGCTTCATAAAACCTTGAAATTTTGTAACAATAAAGTACTCGAGCATCTTGCCAATTTAAGCCATCGCTCAAAGCTATGCTACCCTAGAGTCCCAAATCAAACACTGATAAAACTTCAAATGGCCCTAACTTCTATACGGTACGTCCTACACCTATCAAAGTTTGCAACATACAAATGCTTGTAACTTTTTACTGGAGCGTTATAAAACCTTGACATTTTGTAACAATGAAGTACTCGAGCCGCTTGTCAATTTAAGCTATCGCTCAAAGCTGTGCTACCCTTGAGTCCCAAATCAGACACTGATTAAACTTCAAATGGCCCTAACTTCTATACGGTACGTCCTACACCTATCAAAGTTTGCAACATACAAATGCTTGTAACTTTTTACTGGAGCGTCATAAAACCTTGAAATTTTGTAACAATAAAGTACTCGAGCCTCTTGTCAATTTAAGCCATCGTTCAAAGCTATGCTACCCTAGAGTCCCAAATCAAACACTGATAAAAGTTCAAACGCCCCTAACTTCTTTACGGTACGTCCTACACCTATCAAAGTCTGCAACATACAAATGCTTGTATCTTTTTACTGGATCGTCATAAAACCTTAAAATTTTGTAACAATAAACTACTCGAGCCTCTTGTAAATTTAGGCCATCGCTCAAAGCTATGCTACCCTAGAGTCCCAAATCAAACACTGATAAAACTTCAAACGCCCCTAACTTCTTTACGGTACGTCCTACACCTATCAAAGTTTGCAACATACAAATGCTTGTAACTTTTTACTGGAGCGTCATAAAACCTTGAAATTTTGTAGCAATGAAGTACTCGAGCCTCTTGTCAATTTAAGCTATCGCTCAAAGCTATGCTACCCTTGAGACCCGAATAAAACACTGATGAAACTTCAAATGGCTTTTACTTCTATACGGCACGTCCTACACCTATCAAAGTCTGCAACATACAAATGCTTGTAACTTTTTGCTGGAGCTTCATAAAACCTTGAAATTTTGTAACAATAAAGTACTCGAGCCTCTTGTCAATTTAAGCCATCGCTCAAAGCTATGCTACCCTTGAGTCCCAAATCAAACACTGATAAAACTTCAAATGGCCCTAACTTCTATACGGTACGTCCTACACCTATCAAAGTTTGCAACATACAAATGCTTGTAACTTTTTACTGGAGCGTCATAAAACCTTGAAATTTTGTAACAATAAAGTACTCGAGCCTCTTGTCAATTTAAGCCATCGCTCAAAGCTATGCTACCCTTGAGTCCCAAATCAAACACTGATAAAACTTCAAACGCCCCTAACTTCTTTACGGTACGTCCTACACCTATCAAAGTTTGCAACATACAAATGCTTGTATCTTTTTACTGGAGCGTCATAAAACCTTGAAGTTTTGTAACAATAAAGTACTCGAGCCTCTTGTCAATTTAAGCCATCGCTCAAAGCTATGCTACCCTTGAGTCCCAAATCAAAACTGATAAAACTTCAAACGCCCCTAACTTCTTTACGGTACGTCCTACACCTATCAAAGTTTGCAACATACAAATGCTTGTAACTTTTTGCTGGAGCTTCATAAAACCTTGAAATTTTGTAACAATAAAGTACTCGAGCATCTTGCCAATTTAAGCCATCGCTCAAAGCTATGCTACCCTAGAGTCCCAAATCAAACACTGATAAAACTTCAAATGGCCCTAACTTCTATACGGTACGTCCTACACCTATCAAAGTTTGCAACATACAAATGCTTGTAACTTTTTACTGGAGCGTCATAAAACCTTGAAATTTTGTAACAATAAAGTACTAGAGCATCTTGTCAATTTAAGTTATCGCTCAAAACTATACTACCCTAGAGTCCCAAATCAAACACTGATAAAACTTCAAACGCCCCTAACTTCTTTACGGTACGTCCTTCACCTATCAAAGTTTGCAACATACAAATGCTTCTAACTTTTTACTGGAGCGTCATAAAACCTTGAAATTTTGTAGCAATGAAGTACTCGAGCCTCTTGTCAATTTAAGCTATCGCTCAAAGCTATGCTACCCTTGAGACCCGAATCAAACACTGATGAAACTTCAAATGGCTTTTACTTCTATACGGCACGTCCTACACCTATCAAAGTCTGCAACATACAAATGCTTGTATCTTTTTACTGGATCGTCATAAAACCTTGAAATTTTGTAACAATGAAGTACTCGAGCCTCTTGTCAATTTAAGCCATCGCTCCAAGCTATGCTACCCATTGCTATGCTATTGAGTCCCAAATCAAACACTGATAAAACTTCAAACGCCCCTAACTTCTTTACGGTACGTCCTACACCTATCAAAGTTTGCAACATACAAATGCTTGTAACTTTTTACTGGAGCGTCATAAAACCTTGAAATTTTGTAACAATAAAGTACTCGAGCCTCTTGTCAATTTAATCTATCGCTCAAAGCTATGCTACCCTAGAGTCCCAAATCAAACACTGAAAAAACTTCAAACGCCCCTAACTTATATACGGTACGTCCTACACTTATCAAAGTTTGCAACATACAAATGCTTGTAACTTTTTACTGGAGCGTCATAAAACCTTGAAATTTTGTAACAATAAAGTACTCGAGCCTCTTGTCAATTTAAGCCATCGTTCAAAGCTATGCTACCCTAGAGTCCCAAATCAAACACTGATAAAACTTCAAACGCCCCTAACTTCTTTACGGCACGTCCTACACCTATCAAAGTCTGCAACATACAAATGCTTGTATCTTTTTACTGGATCGTCATAAAACCTTGAAATTTTGTAACAATAAAGTACTCGAGCCTCTTGTAAATTTAGGCCATCGCTCAAAGCTATGCTACCCTAGAGTCCCAAATCAAACACTGATAAAACTTCAAACGCCCCTAACTTCTTTACGGTACGTCCTACACCTATCAAAGTTTGCAACATACAAATGCTTGTAACTTTATACTGGAGCGTCATAAAACCTTGAAATTTTGTAACAATGAAGTACCCGAGCCTCTTGTCAATTTAAGCTATCGCTCAAAGCTATGCTACCCTTGAGTCCCAAATCAAACACTGATAAAACTGCAAATGGCCCTGACTTCTTTACGGTACGTCCTACACCTATCAAAGTTGGCAACATTCAAATGCCTGTAACTTTTTACTGGAGCGTCATAAAACCTTGCAATTTTGTAACAATAAAGTACTCGAGCCTCTTGTCAATTTAAGCCATCGCTCAAAGCTATGCTACCCTTGAGTCCCAAATCAAACACTGATAAAACTTCAAATGGCCCTAACTTCTATACGGTACGTCCTACACCTATCAAAATTTGCAACATACAAATGCTTGTAACTTTTTGCTGGAGCTTCATAAAACCTTGAAATTTTGTAACAATAAAGTACTCGAGCATCTTGCCAATTTAAGCCATCGCTCAAAGCTATGCTACCCTAGAGTCCCAAATCAAACACTGATAAAACTTCAAATGGCCCTAACTTCTATACGGTACGTCCTACACCTATCAAAGTTTGCAACATACAAATGCTTGTAACTTTTTACTGGAGCGTTATAAAACCTTGACATTTTGTAACAATGAAGTACTCGAGCCGCTTGTCAATTTAAGCTATCGCTCAAAGCTGTGCTACCCTTGAGTCCCAAATCAGACACTGACTAAACTTCAAATGGCCCTAACTTCTATACGGTACGTCCTACACCTATCAAAGTTTGCAACATACAAATGCTTGTAACTTTTTACTGGAGCGTCATAAAACCTTGAAATTTTGTAACAATAAAGTACTCGAGCCTCTTGTCAATTTAAGCCATCGTTCAAAGCTATGCTACCCTAGAGTCCCAAATCAAACACTGATAAAAGTTCAAACGCCCCTAACTTCTTTACGGTACGTCCTACACCTATCAAAGTCTGCAACATACAAATGCTTGTATCTTTTTACTGGATCGTCATAAAACCTTAAAATTTTGTAACAATAAACTACTCGAGCCTCTTGTAAATTTAGGCCATCGCTCAAAGCTATGCTACCCTAGAGTCCCAAATCAAACACTGATAAAACTTCAAACGCCCCTAACTTCTTTACGGTACGTCCTACACCTATCAAAGTTTGCAACATACAAATGCTTGTAACTTTTTACTGGAGCGTCATAAAACCTTGAAATTTTGTAACAATGAAGTACCCGAACCTCTTGTCAATTTAAGCTATCGCTCAAAGCTATGCTACCCTTGAGACCCGAATCAAACACTGATGAAACTTCAAATGGCTTTTCCTTCTATACGGTACGTCCTACACCTATCAAAGTTTGCAACATACAAATGCTTGTAACTTTTTACTGGAGCGTCATAAAACCTTGAAGTTTTGTAACAATAAAGTACTCGAGCCTCTTGTCAATTTAAGCCATCGCTCAAAGCTATGCTACCCTTGAGTCCCAAATCAAACACTGATAAAACTTCAAATGGCCCTAACTTCTATACGGTACGTCCTACACCTATCAAAGTTTGCAACATACAAATGCTTGTAACTTTTTGCTGGAGCTTCATAAAACCTTGAAATTTTGTAACAATAAAGTACTCGAGCATCTTGCCAATTTAAGCCATCGCTCAAAGCTATGCTACCCTAGAGTCCCAAATCAAACACTGATAAAACTTCAAACGCCCCTAACTTCTTTACGGTACGTCCTTCACCTATCAAAGTTTGCAACATACAAATGCTTCTAACTTTTTACTGGAGCGTCATAAAACCTTGAAATTTTGTAACAATAAAGTACTCGAGCCTCTTGTCAATTTAATCTATCGCTCAAAGCTATGCTACCCTAGAGTCCCAAATCAAACACTGAAAAAACTTCAAACGCCCCTAACTTATATACGGTACGTCCTACACTTATCAAAGTTTGCAACATACAAATGCTTGTAACTTTTTACTGGAGCGTCATAAAACCTTGAAATTTTGTAACAATAAAGTACTCGAGCCTCTTGTCAATTTAAGCCATCGTTCAAAGCTATGCTACCCTAGAGTCCCAAATCAAACACTGATAAAACTTCAAACGCCCCTAACTTCTTTACGGCACGTCCTACACCTATCAAAGTCTGCAACATACAAATGCTTGTATCTTTTTACTGGATCGTCATAAAACCTTGAAATTTTGTAACAATAAAGTACTCGAGCCTCTTGTAAATTTAGGCCATCGCTCAAAGCTATGCTACCCTAGAGTCCCAAATCAAACACTGATAAAACTTCAAACGCCCCTAACTTCTTTACGGTACGTCCTACACCTATCAAAGTTTGCAACATACAAATGCTTGTAACTTTATACTGGAGCGTCATAAAACCTTGAAATTTTGTAACAATGAAGTACCCGAGCCTCTTGTCAATTTAAGCTATCGCTCAAAGCTATGCTACCCTTGAGTCCCAAATCAAACACTGATAAAACTGCAAATGGCCCTGACTTCTTTACGGTACGTCCTACACCTATCAAAGTTGGCAACATTCAAATGCCTGTAACTTTTTACTGGAGCGTCATAAAACCTTGAAATTTTGTAACAATAAAGTACTCGAGCATCTTGCCAATTTAAGCCATCGCTCAAAGCTATGCTACCCTAGAGTCCCAAATCAAACACTGATAAAACTTCAAATGGCCCTAACTTCTATACGGTACGTCCTACACCTATCAAAGTTTGCAACATACAAATGCTTGTAACTTTTTACTGGAGCGTTATAAAACCTTGACATTTTGTAACAATGAAGTACTCGAGCCGCTTGTCAATTTAAGCTATCGCTCAAAGCTGTGCTACCCTTGAGTCCCAAATCAGACACTGACTAAACTTCAAATGGCCCTAACTTCTATACGGTACGTCCTACACCTATCAAAGTTTGCAACATACAAATGCTTGTAACTTTTTACTGGAGCGTCATAAAACCTTGAAATTTTGTAACAATAAAGTACTCGAGCCTCTTGTCAATTTAAGCCATCGTTCAAAGCTATGCTACCCTAGAGTCCCAAATCAAACACTGATAAAAGTTCAAACGCCCCTAACTTCTTTACGGTACGTCCTACACCTATCAAAGTCTGCAACATACAAATGCTTGTATCTTTTTACTGGATCGTCATAAAACCTTAAAATTTTGTAACAATAAAGTACTCGAGCCTCTTGTAAATTTAGGCCATCGCTCAAAGCTATGCTACCCTAGAGTCCCAAATCAAACACTGATAAAACTTCAAACGCCCCTAACTTCTTTACGGTACGTCCTACACCTATCAAAGTTTGCAACATACAAATGCTTGTAACTTTTTACTGGAGCGTCATAAAACCTTGAAATTTTGTAACAATGAAGTACCCGAGCCTCTTGTCAATTTAAGCTATCGCTCAAAGCTATGCTACCCTTGAGACCCGAATCAAACACTGATGAAACTTCAAATGGCTTTTACTTCTATACGGTACGTCCTACACCTATCAAAGTTTGCAACATACAAATGCTTGTAACTTTTTACTGGAGCGTCATAAAACCTTGAAGTTTTGTAACAATAAAGTACTCGAGCCTCTTGTCAATTTAAGCCATCGCTCAAAGCTATGCTACCCTTGAGTCCCAAATCAAACACTGATAAAACTTCAAATGGCCCTAACTTCTATACGGTACGTCCTACACCTATCAAAGTTTGCAACATACAAATGCTTGTAACTTTTTGCTGGAGCTTCATAAAACCTTGAAATTTTGTAACAATAAAGTACTCGAGCATCTTGCCAATTTAAGCCATCGCTCAAAGCTATGCTACCCTAGAGTCCCAAATCAAACACTGATAAAACTTCAAACGCCCCTAACTTCTTTACGGTACGTCCTTCACCTATCAAAGTTTGCAACATACAAATGCTTCTAACTTTTTACTGGAGCGTCATAAAACCTTGAAATTTTGTAGCAATGAAGTACTCGAGCCTCTTGTCAATTTAAGCTATCGCTCAAAGCTATGCTACCCTTGAGACCCGAATCAAACACTGATGAAACTTCAAATGGCTTTTACTTCTATACGGTACGTCCTACACCTATCAAAGTTTGCAACATACAAATGCTTCTAACTTTTTACTGGAGCGTCATAAAACCTTGAAATTTTGTAACAATAAAGTACTAGAGCATCTTGTCAATTTAAGTTATCGCTCAAAACTATGCTACCCTAGAGTCCCAAATCAAACACTGATAAAACTTCAAACGCCCCTAACTTCTTTACGGTACGTCCTTCACCTATCAAAGTTTGCAACATACAAATGCTTCTAACTTTTTACTGGAGCGTCATAAAACCTTGAAATTTTGTAGCAATGAAGTACTCGAGCCTCTTGTCAATTTAAGCTATCGCTCAAAGCTATGCTACCCTTGAGTCCCAAATCAAACACTGATAAAACTTCAAACGCCCCTAACTTCTTTACGGTACGTCCTACACCTATCAAAGTTTGCAACATACAAATGCTTGTATCTTTTTACTGGAGCGTCATAAAACCTTGAAGTTTTGTAACAATAAAGTACTCGAGCCTCTTGTCAATTTAAGCCATCGCTCAAAGCTATGCTACCCTTGAGTCCCAAATCAAAACTGATAAAACTTCAAACGCCCCTAACTTCTTTACGGTACGTCCTACACCTATCAAAGTTTGCAACATACAAATGCTTGTAACTTTTTGCTGGAGCTTCATAAAACCTTGAAATTTTGTAACAATAAAGTACTCGAGCATCTTGCCAATTTAAGCCATCGCTCAAAGCTATGCTACCCTAGAGTCCCAAATCAAACACTGATAAAACTTCAAATGGCCCTAACTTCTATACGGTACGTCCTACACCTATCAAAGTTTGCAACATACAAATGCTTGTAACTTTTTGCTGGAGCTTCATAAAACCTTGAAATTTTGTAACAATAAAGTACTCGAGCCTCTTGTCAATTTAAGCCATCGCTCAAAGCTATGCTACCCTTGAGTCCCAAATCAAACACTGATAAAACTTCAAATGGCCCTAACTTCTATACGGTACGTCCTACACCTATCAAAGTTTGCAACATACAAATGCTTGTAACTTTTTACTGGAGCGTCATAAAACCTTGAAATTTTGTAACAATAAAGTACTCGAGCCTCTTGTCAATTTAAGCCATCGCTCAAAGCTATGCTACCCTTGAGTCCCAAATCAAACACTGATAAAACTTCAAACGCCCCTAACTTCTTTACGGTACGTCCTACACCTATCAAAGTTTGCAACATACAAATGCTTGTATCTTTTTACTGGAGCGTCATAAAACCTTGAAGTTTTGTAACAATAAAGTACTCGAGCCTCTTGTCAATTTAAGCCATCGCTCAAAGCTATGCTACCCTTGAGTCCCAAATCAAAACTGATAAAACTTCAAACGCCCCTAACTTCTTTACGGTACGTCCTACACCTATCAAAGTTTGCAACATACAAATGCTTGTAACTTTTTGCTGGAGCTTCATAAAACCTTGAAATTTTGTAACAATAAAGTACTCGAGCATCTTGCCAATTTAAGCCATCGCTCAAAGCTATGCTACCCTAGAGTCCCAAATCAAACACTGATAAAACTTCAAATGGCCCTAACTTCTATACGGTACGTCCTACACCTATCAAAGTTTGCAACATACAAATGCTTGTAACTTTTTACTGGAGCGTCATAAAACCTTGAAATTTTGTAACAATAAAGTACTAGAGCATCTTGTCAATTTAAGTTATCGCTCAAAACTATGCTACCCTAGAGTCCCAAATCAAACACTGATAAAACTTCAAACGCCCCTAACTTCTTTACGGTACGTCCTTCACCTATCAAAGTTTGCAACATACAAATGCTTCTAACTTTTTACTGGAGCGTCATAAAACCTTGAAATTTTGTAGCAATGAAGTACTCGAGCCTCTTGTCAATTTAAGCTATCGCTCAAAGCTATGCTACCCTTGAGACCCGAATCAAACACTGATGAAACTTCAAATGGCTTTTTCTTCTATACGGTACGTCCTACACCTATCAAAGTTTGCAACATACAAATGCTTGTAACTTTTTACTGGAGCGTCATAAAACCTTGAAGTTTTGTAACAATAAAGTACTCGAGCCTCTTGTCAATTTAAGCCATCGCTCAAAGCTATGCTACCCTTGAGTCCCAAATCAAACACTGATAAAACTTCAAATGACCCTAACTTCTATACGGTACGTCCTACACCTATCAAAGTTTGCAACATACAAATGCTTGTAACTTTTTGCTGGAGCTTCATAAAACCTTGAAATTTTGTAACAATAAAGTACTCGAGCATCTTGCCAATTTAAGCCATCGCTCAAAGCTATGCTACCCTAGAGTCCCAAATCAAACACTGATAAAACTTCAAATGGCCCTAACTTCTATACGGTACGTCCTACACCTATCAAAGTTTGCAACATACAAATGCTTGTAACTTTTTACTGGAGCGTCATAAAACCTTGAAATTTTGTAACAATAAAGTACTAGAGCATCTTGTCAATTTAAGTTATCGCTCAAAACTATGCTACCCTAGAGTCCCAAATCAAACACTGATAAAACTTCAAACGCCCCTAACTTCTTTACGGTACGTCCTTCACCTATCAAAGTTTGCAACATACAAATGCTTCTAACTTTTTACTGGAGCGTCATAAAACCTTGAAATTTTGTAGCAATGAAGTACTCGAGCCTCTTGTCAATTTAAGCTATCGCTCAAAGCTATGCTACCCTTGAGTCCCAAATCAAACACTGATAAAACTTCAAACGCCCCTAACTTCTTTACGGTACGTCCTACACCTATCAAAGTTTGCAACATACAAATGCTTGTATCTTTTTACTGGAGCGTCATAAAACCTTGAAGTTTTGTAACAATAAAGTACTCGAGCCTCTTGTCAATTTAAGCCATCGCTCAAAGCTATGCTACCCTTGAGTCCCAAATCAAAACTGATAAAACTTCAAACGCCCCTAACTTCTTTACGGTACGTCCTACACCTATCAAAGTTTGCAACATACAAATGCTTGTAACTTTTTGCTGGAGCTTCATAAAACCTTGAAATTTTGTAACAATAAAGTACTCGAGCATCTTGCCAATTTAAGCCATCGCTCAAAGCTATGCTACCCTAGAGTCCCAAATCAAACACTGATAAAACTTCAAATGGCCCTAACTTCTATACGGTACGTCCTACACCTATCAAAGTTTGCAACATACAAATGCTTGTAACTTTTTACTGGAGCGTCATAAAACCTTGAAATTTTGTAACAATAAAGTACTAGAGCATCTTGTCAATTTAAGTTATCGCTCAAAACTATGCTACCCTAGAGTCCCAAATCAAACACTGATAAAACTTCAAACGCCCCTAACTTCTTTACGGTACGTCCTTCACCTATCAAAGTTTGCAACATACAAATGCTTCTAACTTTTTACTGGAGCGTCATAAAACCTTGAAATTTTGTAGCAATGAAGTACTCGAGCCTCTTGTCAATTTAAGCTATCGCTCAAAGCTATGCTACCCTTGAGACCCGAATCAAACACTGATGAAACTTCAAATGGCTTTTACTTCTATACGGCACGTCCTACACCTATCAAAGTCTGCAACATACAAATGCTTGTATCTTTTTACTGGATCGTCATAAAACCTTGAAATTTTGTAACAATAAAGTACTCGAGCCTCTTGTAAATTTAGGCCATCGCTCAAAGCTATGCTACCCTAGAGTCCCAAATCAAACACTGATAAAACTTCAAACGCCCCTAACTTCTTTACGGTACGTCCTACACCTATCAAAGTTTGCAACATACAAATGCTTGTAACTTTATACTGGAGCGTCATAAAACCTTGAAATTTTGTAACAATGAAGTACCCGAGCCTCTTGTCAATTTAAGCTATCGCTCAAAGCTATGCTACCCTTGAGTCCCAAATCAAACACTGATAAAACTGCAAATGGCCCTGACTTCTTTACGGTACGTCCTACACCTATCAAAGTTGGCAACATTCAAATGCCTGTAACTTTTTACTGGAGCGTCATAAAACCTTGCAATTTTGTAACAATAAAGTACTCGAGCCTCTTGTCAATTTAAGCCATCGCTCAAAGCTATGCTACCCTTGAGTCCCAAATCAAACACTGATAAAACTTCAAATGGCCCTAAGTTCTATACGGTACGTCCTACACCTATCAAAGTTTGCAACATACAAACGCTTGTAACTTTATACTGGAGCGTCATAAAACCTTGAAATTTTGTAACAATGAAGTACCCGAGCCTCTTGTCAATTTAAGCTATCGCTCCAAGCTATGCTACCCTTGAGTCCCAAATCAAACACTGATAAAACTGCAAATGGCCCTGACTTCTTTACGGTACGTCCTACACCTATCAAAGTTTGCAACATACAAATGCTTGTAACTTTTTACTGGAGCGTCATAAAACCTTGAAATTTTGTAACAATAAAGTACTAGAGCATCTTGTCAATTTAAGTTATCGCTCAAAACTATGCTACCCTAGAGTCCCAAATCAAACACTGATAAAACTTCAAACGCCCCTAACTTCTTTACGGTACGTCCTTCACCTATCAAAGTTTGCAACATACAAATGCTTCTAACTTTTTACTGGAGCGTCATAAAACCTTGAAATTTTGTAGCAATGAAGTACTCGAGCCTCTTGTCAATTTAAGCTATCGCTCAAAGCTATGCTACCCTTGAGACCCGAATCAAACACTGATGAAACTTCAAATGGCTTTTACTTCTATACGGTACGTCCTACACCTATCAAAGTTGGCAACATTCAAATGCCTGTAACTTTTTACTGGAGCGTCATAAAACCTTGCAATTTTGTAACAATAAAGTACTCGAGCCTCTTGTCAATTTAAGCCATCGCTCAAAGCTATGCTACCCTTGAGTCCCAAATCAAACACTGATAAAACTTCAAATGGCCCTAACTTCTATACGGTACGTCCTACACCTATCAAAGTTTGCAACATACAAATGCTTGTAACTTTATACTGGAGCGTCATAAAACCTTGAAATTTTGTAACAATGAAGTACCCGAGCCTCTTGTCAATTTAGGCTATCGCTCAAAGCTATGCTACCCTTGAGTCCCAAATCAAACACTGATAAAACTGCAAATGGCCCTGACTTCTTTACGGTACGTCCTACACCTATCAAAGTTGGCAACATTCAAATGCCTGTAACTTTTTACTGGAGCGTCATAAAACCTTGCAATTTTGTAACAATAAAGTACTCGAGCCTCTTGTCAATTTAAGCCATCGCTCAAAGCTATGCTACCCTTGAGTCCCAAATCAAACACTGATAAAACTTCAAATGGCCCTAACTTCTATACGGTACGTCCTACACCTATCAAAGTTTGCAACATACAAATGCTTGTAACTTTTTGCTGGAGCTTCATAAAACCTTGAAATTTTGTAACAATAAAGTACTCGAGCATCTTGCCAATTTAAGCCATCGCTCAAAGCTATGCTACCCTAGAGTCCCAAATCAAACACTGATAAAACTTCAAATGGCCCTAACTTCTATACGGTACGTCCTACACCTATCAAAGTTTGCAACATACAAATGATTGTAACTTTTTACTGGAGCGTCATAAAACCTTGAAATTTTGTAACAATAAAGTACTAGAGCATCTTGTCAATTTAAGTTATCGCTCAAAACTATGCTACCCTAGAGTCCCAAATCAAACACTGATAAAACTTCAAACGCCCCTAACTTCTTTACGGTACGTCCTTCACCTATCAAAGTTTGCAACATACAAATGCTTCTAACTTTTTACTGGAGCGTCATAAAACCTTGAAATTTTGTAGCAATGAAGTACTCGAGCCTCTTGTCAATTTAAGCTATCGCTCAAAGCTATGCTACCCTTGAGACCCGAATCAAACACTGATGAAACTTCAAATGGCTTTTACTTCTATACGGTACGTCCTACACCTATCAAAGTTTGCAACATACAAATGCTTGTAACTTTTTACTGGAGCGTCATAAAACCTTGAAGTTTTGTAACAATAAAGTACTCGAGCCTCCTGTCAATTTAAGCTATCGCTCAAAGCTATGCTACCCTTGAGACCCGAATCAAACACTGATGA
The DNA here is from genome assembly GCA_920105625.2 of Clusia tigrina. NCBI lineage: Eukaryota > Metazoa > Arthropoda > Insecta > Diptera > Clusiidae > Clusia > Clusia tigrina. The sequence continues at coordinate 113,038,384 of OV050032.1, forward strand.
AACTTCAAATGGCTTTTACTTCTATACGGTACGTCCTACACCTATCAAAGTTTGCAACATACAAATGCTTGTAACTTTTTACTGGAGCGTCATAAAACCTTGAAGTTTTGTAACAATAAAGTACTCGAGCCTCCTGTCAATTTAAGCCATAGCTCAAAGCTATGCTACCCTTGAGTCCCAAATCAAACACTGATAAAACTTCAAACGCCCCTAACTTCTTTACGGTACGTCCTACACCTATCAAAGTTTGCAACATACAAATGCTTGTAACTTTTTACTGGAGCTTCATAAAACCTTGAAATTTTGTAACAATAAAGTACTCGATCATCTTGCCAATTTAAGCCATCGCTCAAAGCTATGCTACCCTAGAGTCCCAAATCAAACACTGATAAAACTTCAAATGGCCCTAACTTCTATACGGTACGTCCTACACCTATCAAAGTTTGCAACATACAAATGCTTGTAACTTTTTACTGGAGCGTCATAAAACCTTGAAATTTTGTAACAATAAAGTACTCGAGCCTCTTGTCAATTTAAGCCATCGCTCAAAGCTATGCTACCCTTGAGTCCCAAATCAAACACTGATAAAACTTCAAACGCCCCTAACTTCTTTACGGTACGTCCTACACCTATCAAAGTTTGCAACATACAAATGCTTGTATCTTTTTACTGGAGCGTCATAAAACCTTGAAGTTTTGTAACAATAAAGTACTCGAGCCTCTTGTCAATTTAAGCCATCGCTCAAAGCTATGCTACCCTTGAGTCCCAAATCAAAACTGATAAAACTTCAAACGCCCCTAACTTCTTTACGGTACGTCCTACACCTATCAAAGTTTGCAACATACAAATGCTTGTAACTTTTTGCTGGAGCTTCATAAAACCTTGAAATTTTGTAACAATAAAGTACTCGAGCATCTTGCCAATTTAAGCCATCGCTCAAAGCTATGCTACCCTAGAGTCCCAAATCAAACACTGATAAAACTTCAAATGGCCCTAACTTCTATACGGTACGTCCTACACCTATCAAAGTTTGCAACATACAAATGCTTGTAACTTTTTACTGGAGCGTCATAAAACCTTGAAATTTTGTAACAATAAAGTACTAGAGCATCTTGTCAATTTAAGTTATCGCTCAAAACTATGCTACCCTAGAGTCCCAAATCAAACACTGATAAAACTTCAAACGCCCCTAACTTCTTTACGGTACGTCCTTCACCTATCAAAGTTTGCAACATACAAATGCTTCTAACTTTTTACTGGAGCGTCATAAAACCTTGAAATTTTGTAGCAATGAAGTACTCGAGCCTCTTGTCAATTTAAGCTATCGCTCAAAGCTATGCTACCCTTGAGACCCGAATCAAACACTGATGAAACTTCAAATGGCTTTTACTTCTATACGGCACGTCCTACACCTATCAAAGTCTGCAACATACAAATGCTTGTATCTTTTTACTGGATCGTCATAAAACCTTGAAATTTTGTAACAATAAAGTACTCGAGCCTCTTGTAAATTTAGGCCATCGCTCAAAGCTATGCTACCCTAGAGTCCCAAATCAAACACTGATAAAACTTCAAACGCCCCTAACTTCTTTACGGTACGTCCTACACCTATCAAAGTTTGCAACATACAAATGCTTGTAACTTTATACTGGAGCGTCATAAAACCTTGAAATTTTGTAACAATGAAGTACCCGAGCCTCTTGTCAATTTAAGCTATCGCTCAAAGCTATGCTACCCTAGAGTCCCAAATCAAACACTGATAAAACTGCAAATGGCCCTGACTTCTTTACGGTACGTCCTACACCTATCAAAGTTGGCAACATTCAAATGCCTGTAACTTTTTACTGGAGCGTCATAAAACCTTGCAATTTTGTAACAATAAAGTACTCGAGCCTCTTGTCAATTTAAGCCATCGCTCAAAGCTATGCTACCCTTGAGTCCCAAATCAAACACTGATAAAACTTCAAATGGCCCTAACTTCTATACGGTACGTCCTACACCTATCAAAGTTTGCAACATACAAATGCTTGTAACTTTTTGCTGGAGCTTCATAAAACCTTGAAATTTTGTAACAATAAAGTACTCGAGCATCTTGCCAATTTAAGCCATCGCTCAAAGCTATGCTACCCTAGAGTCCCAAATCAAACACTGATAAAACTTCAAATGGCCCTAACTTCTATACGGTACGTCCTACACCTATCAAAGTTTGCAACATACAAATGCTTGTAACTTTTTACTGGAGCGTCATAAAACCTTGAAATTTTGTAACAATAAAGTACTAGAGCATCTTGTCAATTTAAGTTATCGCTCAAAGCTATGCTACCCTAGAGTCCCAAATCAAACACTGATAAAACTTCAAATGGCCCTAACTTCTATACGGTACGTCCTACACCTATCAAAGTTTGCAACATACAAATGCTTGTAACTTTTTACTGGAGCGTCATAAAACCTTGAAATTTTGTAACAATAAAGTACTCGAGCCTCTTGTCAATTTAAGCCATCGCTCAAAGCTATGCTACCCTTGAGTCCCAAATCAAACACTGATAAAACTTCAAACGCCCCTAACTTCTTTACGGTACGTCCTACACCTATCAAAGTTTGCAACATACAAATGCTTGTATCTTTTTACTGGAGCGTCATAAAACCTTGAAGTTTTGTAACAATAAAGTACTCGAGCCTCTTGTCAATTTAAGCCATCGCTCAAAGCTATGCTACCCTTGAGTCCCAAATCAAAACTGATAAAACTTCAAACGCCCCTAACTTCTTTACGGTACGTCCTACACCTATCAAAGTTTGCAACATACAAATGCTTGTAACTTTTTGCTGGAGCTTCATAAAACCTTGAAATTTTGTAACAATAAAGTACTCGAGCATCTTGCCAATTTAAGCCATCGCTCAAAGCTATGCTACCCTAGAGTCCCAAATCAAACACTGATAAAACTTCAAATGGCCCTAACTTCTATACGGTACGTCCTACACCTATCAAAGTTTGCAACATACAAATGCTTGTAACTTTTTACTGGAGCGTCATAAAACCTTGAAATTTTGTAACAATAAAGTACTAGAGCATCTTGTCAATTTAAGTTATCGCTCAAAACTATGCTACCCTAGAGTCCCAAATCAAACACTGATAAAACTTCAAATGGCTTTTACTTCTATACGGTACGTCCTACACCTATCAAAGTTTGCAACATACAAATGCTTGTAACTTTTTACTGGAGCGTCATAAAACCTTGAAGTTTTGTAACAATAAAGTACTCGAGCCTCCTGTCAATTTAAGCTATCGCTCAAAGCTATGCTACCCTTGAGACCCGAATCAAACACTGATGAAACTTCAAATGGCTTTTACTTCTATACGGTACGTCCTACACCTATCAAAGTTTGCAACATACAAATGCTTGTAACTTTTTACTGGAGCGTCATAAAACCTTGAAGTTTTGTAACAATAAAGTACTCGAGCCTCCTGTCAATTTAAGCCATAGCTCAAAGCTATGCTACCCTTGAGTCCCAAATCAAACACTGATAAAACTTCAAACGCCCCTAACTTCTTTACGGTACGTCCTACACCTATCAAAGTTTGCAACATACAAATGCTTGTAACTTTTTACTGGAGCGTCATAAAACCTTGAAATTTTGTAACAATAAAGTACTCGAGCCTCTTGTCAATTTAAGCCATCGCTCAAAGCTATGCTACCCTTGAGTCCCAAATCAAACACTGATAAAACTTCAAACGCCCCTAACTTCTTTACGGTACGTCCTACACCTATCAAAGTTTGCAACATACAAATGCTTGTATCTTTTTACTGGAGCGTCATAAAACCTTGAAGTTTTGTAACAATAAAGTACTCGAGCCTCTTGTCAATTTAAGCCATCGCTCAAAGCTATGCTACCCTTGAGTCCCAAATCAAACACTGATAAAACTTCAAATGGTCCTAACTTCTATACGGTACGTCCTACACCTATCAAAGTTTGCAACATACAAATGCTTGTATCTTTTTACTGGAGCGTCATAAAACCTTGAAATTTTGTAGCAATGAAGTACTCGAGCCTCTTGTCAATTTAAGCTATCGCTCAAAGCTATGCTACCCTTGAGACCCGAATCAAACACTGATGAAACTTCAAATGGCTTTTACTTCTATACGGTACGTCCTAGACCTATCAAAGTTTGCAACATACAAATGCTTGTAACTTTTTACAGGAGCGTCATAAAACCTTGAAGTTTTGTAACAATAAAGTACTCGAGCCTCCTGTCAATTTAAGCCATAGCTCAAAGCTATGCTACCCTTGAGTCCCAAATCAAACACTGATAAAACTTCAAACGCCCCTAACTTCTTTACGGTACGTCCTACACCTATCAAAGTTTGCAACATACAAATGCTTGTAACTTTTTACTGGAGCGTCATAAAACCTTGAAATTTTGTAACAATAAAGTACTCGAGCCTCTTGTCAATTTAAGCCATCGCTCAAAGCTATGCTACCCTTGAGTCCCAAATCAAACACTGATAAAACTTCAAACGCCCCTAACTTCTTTACGGTACGTCCTACACCTATCAAAGTTTGCAACATACAAATGCTTGTATCTTTTTACTGGAGCGTCATAAAACCTTGAAGTTTTGTAACAATAAAGTACTCGAGCCTCTTGTCAATTTAAGCCATCGCTCAAAGCTATGCTACCCTTGAGTCCCAAATCAAAACTGATAAAACTTCAAACGCCCCTAACTTCTTTACGGTACGTCCTACACCTATCAAAGTTTGCAACATACAAATGCTTGTAACTTTTTGCTGGAGCTTCATAAAACCTTGAAATTTTGTAACAATAAAGTACTCGAGCATCTTGCCAATTTAAGCCATCGCTCAAAGCTATGCTACCCTAGAGTCCCAAATCAAACACTGATAAAACTTCAAATGGCCCTAACTTCTATACGGTACGTCCTACACCTATCAAAGTTTGCAACATACAAATGCTTGTAACTTTTTACTGGAGCGTCATAAAACCTTGAAATTTTGTAACAATAAAGTACTAGAGCATCTTGTCAATTTAAGTTATCGCTCAAAACTATGCTACCCTAGAGTCCCAAATCAAACACTGATAAAACTTCAAACGCCCCTAACTTCTTTACGGTACGTCCTTAACCTATCAAAGTTTGCAACATACAAATGCTTCTAACTTTTTACTGGAGCGTCATAAAACCTTGAAATTTTGTAGCAATGAAGTACTCGAGCCTCTTGTCAATTTAAGCTATCGCTCAAAGCTATGCTACCCTTGAGACCCGAATCAAACACTGATGAAACTTCAAATGGCTTTTACTTCTATACGGCACGTCCTACACCTATCAAAGTCTGCAACATACAAATGCTTGTATCTTTTTACTGGATCGTCATAAAACCTTGAAATTTTGTAACAATAAAGTACTCGAGCCTCTTGTAAATTTAGGCCATCGCTCAAAGCTATGCTACCCTAGAGTCCCAAATCAAACACTGATAAAACTTCAAACGCCCCTAACTTCTTTACGGTACGTCCTACACCTATCAAAGTTTGCAACATACAAATGCTTGTAACTTTATACTGGAGCGTCATAAAACCTTGAGATTTTGTAACAATGAAGTACCCGAGCCTCTTGTCAATTTAAGCTATCGCTCAAAGCTATGCTACCCTTGAGTCCCAAATCAAACACTGATAAAACTGCAAATGGCCCTGACTTCTTTACGGTACGTCCTACACCTATCAAAGTTGGCAACATTCAAATGCCTGTAACTTTTTACTGGAGCGTCATAAAACCTTGCAATTTTGTAACAATAAAGTACTCGAGCCTCTTGTCAATTTAAGCCATCGCTCAAAGCTATGCTACCCTTGAGTCCCAAATCAAACACTGATAAAACTTCAAATGGCCCTAACTTCTATACGGTACGTCCTACACCTATCAAAGTTTGCAACATACAAATGCTTGTAACTTTTTGCTGGAGCTTCATAAAACCTTGAAATTTTGTAACAATAAAGTACTCGAGCATCTTGCCAATTTAAGCCATCGCTCAAAGCTATGCTACCCTAGAGTCCCAAATCAAACACTGATAAAACTTCAAATGGCCCTAACTTCTATACGGTACGTCCTACACCTATCAAAGTTTGCAACATACAAATGCTTGTAACTTTTTACTGGAGCGTCATAAAACCTTGAAATTTTGTAACAATAAAGTACTAGAGCATCTTGTCAATTTAAGTTATCGCTCAAAACTATGCTACCCTAGAGTCCCAAATCAAACACTGATAAAACTTCAAACGCCCCTAACTTCTTTACGGTACGTCCTTCACCTATCAAAGTTTGCAACATACAAATGCTTCTAACTTTTTACTGGAGCGTCATAAAACCTCGAAATTTTGTAGCAATGAAGTACTCGAGCCTCTTGTCAATTTAAGCTATCGCTCAAAGCTATGCTACCCTTGAGACCCGAATCAAACACTGATGAAACTTCAAATGGCTTTTACTTCTATACGGTACGTCCTACACCTATCAAAGTTTGCAACATACAAATGCTTGTAACTTTTTACTGGAGCGTCATAAAACCTTGAAGTTTTGTAACAATAAAGTACTCGAGCCTCCTGTCAATTTAAGCTATCGCTCAAAGCTATGCTACCCTTGAGACCCGAATCAAACACTGATGAAACTTCAAATGGCTTTTACTTCTATACGGTACGTCCTACACCTATCAAAGTTTGCAACATACAAATGCTTGTAACTTTTTACTGGAGCGTCATAAAACCTTGAAGTTTTGTAACAATAAAGTACTCGAGCCTCCTGTCAATTTAAGCCATAGCTCAAAGCTATGCTACCCTTGAGTCCCAAATCAAACACTGATAAAACTTCAAACGCCCCTAACTTCTTTACGGTACGTCCTACACCTATCAAAGTTTGCAACATACAAATGCTTGTAACTTTTTACTGGAGCGTCATAAAACCTTGAAATTTTGTAACAATAAAGTACTCGAGCCTCTTGTCAATTTAAGCCATCGCTCAAAGCTATGCTACCCTTGAGTCCCAAATCAAACACTGATAAAACTTCAAACGCCCCTAACTTCTTTACGGTACGTCCTACACCTATCAAAGTTTGCAACATACAAATGCTTGTATCTTTTTACTGGAGCGTCATAAAACCTTGAAGTTTTGTAACAATAAAGTACTCGAGCCTCTTGTCAATTTAAGCCATCGCTCAAAGCTATGCTACCCTTGAGTCCCAAATCAAAACTGATAAAACTTCAAACGCCCCTAACTTCTTTACGGTACGTCCTACACCTATCAAAGTTTGCAACATACAAATGCTGGTAACTTTTTACTGGAGCGTCATAAAACCTTGAAATTTTGTAACAATAAAGTACTCGAGCCTCTTGTCAATTTAAGCCATCGCTCAAAGCTATGCTACCCTTGAGTCCCAAATCAAACACTGATAAAACTTCAAATGGTCCTAACTTCTATACGGTACGTCCTACACCTATCAAAGTTTGCAACATACAAATGCTTGTATCTTTTTACTGGAGCGTCATAAAACCTTGAAGTTTTGTAACAATAAAGTACTCGAGCCTCTGGTCAATTTAGGCCATCGCTCAAAGCTATGCTACCCTAGAGTCCCAAATCAAACACTGATAAAACTTCAAACGCCCCTAACTTCTTTACGGTACGTCCTACACCTATCAAAGTTTGCAACATACAAATGCTTGTATCTTTTTACTGGAGCGTCATAAAACCTTGAAATTTTGTTACAATAAAGTACTCGAGCCTCTTGTCAATTTAAGCCATCGCTCAAAGCTATGCTACCCTTGAGTCCCAAATCAAACACTGATAAAACTTCAAACGCCCCTAACTTCTTTACGGTACGTCCTACACCTATCAAAGTTTGCAACATACAAATGCTTGTAACTTTTTACTGGAGCGTCATAAAACCTTGAAATTTTGTAACAATAAAGTACTCGAGCCTCTTGTCAATTTAAGCCATCGCTCAAAGCTATGCTACCATTGACTCCCAAATCAAATACTGATAAAACTTCAAATGGCCCTAACTTCTATACGGTACGTCCTACACCTATCAAAGTTGGCAACATTCAAATGCTTGTAACTTTTTACTGGAGCGCCATAAAACCTTGAAGTTTTGTAACAAAAAGTACTCGAGCCTCTTGTCAATTTAAGCCATCGCTCAAAGCTATGCTACCCTAGAGTCCCAAATCAAACACTGATAAAACTTCAAACGCCCCTAACTTTTTTACGGTACGTCCTACACCTATCAAAGATTGCAACATACAAATGCTTGTAAGTTTTTACTGGCGCGTCATAAAACCTTGAAGTTTTGTAACAATAAAGTACTCGAGGCGCTTGTCAATTTAAGCTATCGCTCAAAGCTATGCTACCCTTGAGTCCCAAATCAAACACTGATAAAACTGCAAATGGCCCTGACTTCTTTACGGTACGTCCTACACCTATCAAAGTTGGCAACATTCAAATGCCTGTAACTTTTTACTGGAGCGTCATAAAACCTTGCAATTTTGTAACAATAAAGTACTCGAGCCTCTTGTCAATTTAAGCCATCGCTCAAAACTCTGCTACCCTTGAGTTCCAAATTAAACACTGATAAAACTTCAAATGGTCCTAATTTCTATACGGTACGTCCTACACCTATCAAAGTTTGCAACATACAAATGCTTGTATCTTTTTACTGGAGCGTCATAAAACCTTGAAATTTTGTTACAATAAAGTACTAGAGCATCTTGTCAATTTAAGTTATCGCTCAAAACTATGCTACCCTAGAGTCCCAAATCAAGCACTGATAAAACTTCAAACGCCCCTAACTTCTTTACGGTACGTCCTTCACCTATCAAAGTTTGCAACATACAAATGCTTCTAACTTTTTACTGGAGCGTCATAAAACCTTGAAATTTTGTAGCAATGAAGTACTCGAGCCTCTTGTCAATTTAAGCTATCGCTCAAAGCTATGCTACCCTTGAGACCCGAATCAAACACTGATGAAACTTCAAATGGCTTTTACTTCTATACGGTACGTCCTACACCTATCAAAGTTTGCAACATACAAATGCTTGTAACTTTTTACTGGAGCGTCATAAAACCTTGAAGTTTTGTAACAATAAAGTACTCGAGCCTCCTGTCAATTTAAGCCATAGCTCAAAGCTATGCTACCCTTGAGTCCCAAATCAAACACTGATAAAACTTCAAACGCCCCTAACTTCTTTACGGTACGTCCTACACCTATCAAAGTTTGCAACATACAAATGCTTGTATCTTTTTACTGGAGCGTCATAAAACCTTGAAGTTTTGTAACAATAAAGTACTCGAGCCTCTTGTCAATTTAAGCCATCGCTCAAAGCTATGCTACCCTTGAGTCCCAAATCAAAGCTGATAAAACTTCAAACGCCCCTAACTTCTTTACGGTACGTCCTACACCTATCAAAGTTTGCAACATACAAATGCTGGTAACTTTTTACTGGAGCGTCATAAAACCTTGAAATTTTGTAACAATAAAGTACTCGAGCCTCTTGTCAATTTAAGCCATCGCTCAAAGCTATGCTACCCTTGAGTCCCAAATCAAACACTGATAAAACTTCAAATGGTCCTAACTTCTATACGGTACGTCCTACACCTATCAAAGTTTGCAACATACAAATGCTTGTATCTTTTTACTGGAGCGTCATAAAACCTTGAAGTTTTGTAACAATAAAGTACTCGAGCCTCTGGTCAATTTAGGCCATCGCTCAAAGCTATGCTACCCTAGAGTCCCAAATCAAACACTGAAAAAACTTCAAACGCCCCTAACTTCTATACGGTACGTCCTACACTTATCAAAGTTTGCAACATACAAATGCTTGTAACTTTTTACTGGAGCGTCATAAAACCTTGAAATTTTGTAACAATAAAGTACTCGAGCCTCTTGTCAATTTAAGCCATCGTTCAAAGCTATGCTACCCTAGAGTCCCAAATCAAACACTGATAAAACTTCAAACGCCCCTAACTTCTTTACGGCACGTCCTACACCTATCAAAGTCTGCAACATACAAATGCTTGTATCTTTTTACTGGATCGTCATAAAACCTTGAAATTTTGTAACAATGAAGTACTCGAGCCTCTTGTCAATTTAAGCCATCGCTCCAAGCTATGCTACCCATTGCTATGCTATTGAGTCCCAAATCAAACACTGATAAAACTTCAAACGCCCCTAACTTCTTTACGGTACGTCCTACACCTATCAAAGTTTGCAACATACAAATGCTTCTAACTTTTTACTGGAGCGTCATAAAACCTTGAAATTTTGTAACAATAAAGTACTCGAGCCTCTTGTCAATTTAATCTATCGCTCAAAGCTATGCTACCCTAGAGTCCCAAATCAAACACTGAAAAAACTTCAAACGCCCCTAACTTCTATACGGTACGTCCTACACTTATCAAAGTTTGCAACATACAAATGCTTGTAACTTTTTACTGGAGCGTCATAAAACCTTGAAATTTTGTAACAATAAAGTACTCGAGCCTCTTGTCAATTTAAGCCATCGTTCAAAGCTATGCTACCCTAGAGTCCCAAATCAAACACTGATAAAACTTCAAACGCCCCTAACTTCTTTACGGCACGTCCTACACCTATCAAAGTCTGCAACATACAAATGCTTGTATCTTTTTACTGGATCGTCATAAAACCTTGAAATTTTGTAACAATAAAGTACTCGAGCCTCTTGTAAATTTAGGCCATCGCTCAAAGCTATGCTACCCTAGAGTCCCAAATCAAACACTGATAAAACTTCAAACGCCCCTAACTTCTTTACGGTACGTCCTACACCTATCAAAGTTTGCAACATACAAATGCTTGTAACTTTATACTGGAGCGTCATAAAACCTTGAAATTTTGTAACAATGAAGTACCCGAGCCTCTTGTCAATTTAAGCTATCGCTCAAAGCTATGCTACCCTTGAGTCCCAAATCAAACACTGATAAAACTGCAAATGGCCCTGACTTCTTTACGGTACGTCCTACACCTATCAAAGTTGGCAACATTCAAATGCCTGTAACTTTTTACTGGAGCGTCATAAAACCTTGCAATTTTGTAACAATAAAGTACTCGAGCCTCTTGTCAATTTAAGCCATCGCTCAAAGCTATGCTACCCTTGAGTCCCAAATCAAACACTGATAAAACTTCAAATGGCCCTAACTTCTATACGGTACGTCCTACACCTATCAAAGTTTGCAACATACAAATGCTTGTAACTTTTTGCTGGAGCTTCATAAAACCTTGAAATTTTGTAACAATAAAGTACTCGAGCATCTTGCCAATTTAAGCCATCGCTCAAAGCTATGCTACCCTAGAGTCCCAAATCAAACACTGATAAAACTTCAAATGGCCCTAACTTCTATACGGTACGTCCTACACCTATCAAAGTTTGCAACATACAAATGCTTGTAACTTTTTACTGGAGCGTCATAAAACCTTGAAATTTTGTAACAATAAAGTACTAGAGCATCTTGTCAATTTAAGTTATCGCTCAAAACTATGCTACCCTAGAGTCCCAAATCAAACACTGATAAAACTTCAAACGCCCCTAACTTCTTTACGGTACGTCCTTCACCTATCAAAGTTTGCAACATACAAATGCTTCTAACTTTTTACTGGAGCGTCATAAAACCTTGAAATTTTGTAGCAATGAAGTACTCGAGCCTCTTGTCAATTTAAGCTATCGCTCAAAGCTATTCTACCCTTGAGACCCGAATCAAACACTGATGAAACTTCAAATGGCTTTTACTTCTATACGGCACGTCCTACACCTATCAAAGTCTGCAACATACAAATGCTTGTATCTTTTTACTGGATCGTCATAAAACCTTGAAATTTTGTAACAATAAAGTACTCGAGCCTCTTGTAAATTTAGGCCATCGCTCAAAGCTATGCTACCCTAGAGTCCCAAATCAAACACTGATAAAACTTCAAACGCCCCTAACTTCTTTACGGTACGTCCTACACCTATCAAAGTTTGCAACATACAAATGCTTGTAACTTTATACTGGAGCGTCATAAAACCTTGAAATTTTGTAACAATGAAGTACCCGAGCCTCTTGTCAATTTAAGCTATCGCTCAAAGCTATGCTACCCTTGAGTCCCAAATCAAACACTGATAAAACTGCAAATGGCCCTGACTTCTTTACGGTACGTCCTACACCTATCAAAGTTGGCAACATTCAAATGCCTGTAACTTTTTACTGGAGCGTCATAAAACCTTGCAATTTTGTAACAATAAAGTACTCGAGCCTCTTGTCAATTTAAGCCATCGCTCAAAGCTATGCTACCCTTGAGTCCCAAATCAAACACTGATAAAACTTCAAATGGCCCTAACTTCTATACGGTACGTCCTACACCTATCAAAGTTTGCAACATACAAATGCTTGTAACTTTTTGCTGGAGCTTCATAAAACCTTGAAATTTTGTAACAATAAAGTACTCGAGCATCTTGCCAATTTAAGCCATCGCTCAAAGCTATGCTACCCTAGAGTCCCAAATCAAAGACTGATAAAACTTCAAATGGCCCTAACTTCTATACGGTACGTCCTACACCTATCAAAGTTTGCAACATACAAATGCTTGTAACTTTTTACTGGAGCGTCATAAAACCTTGAAATTTTGTAACAATAAAGTACTAGAGCATCTTGTCAATTTAAGTTATCGCTCAAAACTATGCTACCCTAGAGTCCCAAATCAAACACTGATAAAACTTCAAACGCCCCTAACTTCTTTACGGTACGTCCTTCACCTATCAAAGTTTGCAACATACAAATGCTTCTAACTTTTTACTGGAGCGTCATAAAACCTTGAAATTTTGTAGCAATGAAGTACTCGAGCCTCTTGTCAATTTAAGCTATCGCTCAAAGCTATGCTACCCTTGAGACCCGAATCAAACACTGATGAAACTTCAAATGGCTTTTACTTCTATACGGTACGTCCTACACCTATCAAAGTTTGCAACATACAAATGCTTGTAACTTTTTACTGGAGCGTCATAAAACCTTGAAGTTTTGTAACAATAAAGTACTCGAGCCTCTTGTCAATTTAAGCCATCGCTCAAAGCTATGCTACCCTTGAGTCCCAAATCAAACACTGATAAAACTTCAAATGGCCCTAACTTCTATACGGTACGTCCTACACCTATCAAAGTTTGCAACATACAAATGCTTGTAACTTTTTGCTGGAGCTTCATAAAACCTTGAAATTTTGTAACAATAAAGTACTCGAGCATCTTGCCAATTTAAGCCATCGCTCAAAGCTATGCTACCCTAGAGTCCCAAATCAAACACTGATAAAACTTCAAATGGCCCTAACTTCTATACGGTACGTCCTACACCTATCAAAGTTTGCAACATACAAATGCTTGTAACTTTTTACTGGAGCGTCATAAAACCTTGAAATTTTGTAACAATAAAGTACTAGAGCATCTTGTCAATTTAAGTTATCGCTCAAAACTATGCTACCCTAGAGTCCCAAATCAAACACTGATAAAACTTCAAACGCCCCTAACTTCTTTACGGTACGTCCTTCACCTATCAAAGTTTGCAACATACAAATGCTTCTAACTTTTTACTGGAGCGTCATAAAACCTTGAAATTTTGTAGCAATGAAGTACTCGAGCCTCTTGTCAATTTAAGCTATCGCTCAAAGCTATGCTACCCTTGAGACCCGAATCAAACACTGATGAAACTTCAAATGGCTTTTACTTCTATACGGTACGTCCTACACCTATCAAAGTTTGCAACATACAAATGCTTGTAACTTTTTACTGGAGCGTCATAAAACCTTGAAGTTTTGTAACAATAAAGTACTCGAGCCTCCTGTCAATTTAAGCTATCGCTCAAAGCTATGCTACCCTTGAGACCCGAATCAAACACTGATGAAACTTCAAATGGCTTTTACTTCTATACGGTACGTCCTACACCTATCAAAGTTTGCAACATACAAATGCTTGTAACTTTTTACTGGAGCGTCATAAAACCTTGAAGTTTTGTAACAATAAAGTACTCGAGCCTCCTGTCAATTTAAGCCATAGCTCAAAGCTATGCTACCCTTGAGTCCCAAATCAAACACTGATAAAACTTCAAACGCCCCTAACTTCTTTACGGTACGTCCTACACCTATCAAAGTTTGCAACATACAAATGCTTGTAACTTTTTACTGGAGCGTCATAAAACCTTGAAATTTTGTAACAATAAAGTACTCGAGCCTCTTGTCAATTTAAGCCATCGCTCAAAGCTATGCTACCCTTGAGTCCCAAATCAAACACTGATAAAACTTCAAACGCCCCTAACTTCTTTACGGTACGTCCTACACCTATCAAAGTTTGCAACATACAAATGCTTGTATCTTTTTACTGGAGCGTCATAAAACCTTGAAGTTTTGTAACAATAAAGTACTCGAGCCTCTTGTCAATTTAAGCCATCGCTCAAAGCTATGCTACCCTTGAGTCCCAAATCAAACACTGATAAAACTTCAAACGCCCCTAACTTCTTTACGGTACGTCCTACACCTATCAAAGTTTGCAACATACAAATGCTTGTATCTTTTTACTGGAGCGTCATAAAACCTTGAAGTTTTGTAACAATAAAGTACTCGAGCCTCTTGTCAATTTAAGCTATCGCTCAAAGCTATGCTACCCTTGAGTCCCAAATCAAACACTGATAAAACTGCAAATGGCCCTGACTTCTTTACGGTACGTCCTACACCTATCAAAGTTTGCAACATACAAATGCTTGTAACTTTTTACTGGAGCGTCATAAAACCTTGAAATTTTGTAACAATAAAGTACTCGAGCCTCTTGTCAATTTAAGCCATCGCTCAAAGCTATGCTACCCTTGAGTCCCAAATCAAACACTGATAAAACTTCAAATGGCCCTAACTTCTATACGGTACGTCCTACACCTATCAAAGTTTGCAACATACAAATGCTTGTAACTTTATACTGGAGCGTCATAAAACCTTGAAATTTTGTAACAATGAAGTACCCGAGCCTCTTGTCAATTTAAGCTATCGCTCAAAGCTATGCTACCCTTGAGTCCCAAATCAAACACTGATAAAACTGCAAATGGCCCTGACTTCTTTACGGTACGTCCTACACCTATCAAAGTTTGCAACATACAAATGCTTGTAACTTTTTACTGGAGCGTCATAAAACCTTGAAATTTTGTAACAATAAAGTACTCGAGCCTCTTGTCAATTTAAGCCATCGCTCAAAGCTATGCTACCCTTGAGTCCCAAATCAAACACTGATAAAACTTCAAATGGCCCTAACTTCTATACGGTACGTCCTACACCTATCAAAGTTTGCAACATACAAATGCTTGTAACTTTTTGCTGGAGCTTCATAAAACCTTGAAATTTTGTAACAATAAAGTACTCGAGCATCTTGCCAATTTAAGCCATCGCTCAAAGCTATGCTACCCTAGAGTCCCAAATCAAACACTGATAAAACTTCAAATGGCCCTAACTTCTATACGGTACGTCCTTCACCTATCAAAGTTTGCAACATACAAATGCTTGTAACTTTTTACTGGAGCGTCATAAAACCTTGAAATTTTGTAACAATAAAGTACTAGAGCATCTTGTCAATTTAAGTTATCGCTCAAAACTATGCTACCCTAGAGTCCCAAATCAAACACTGATAAAACTTCAAACGCCCCTAACTTGTTTACGGTACGTCCTTCACCTATCAAAGTTTGCAACATACAAATGCTTCTAACTTTTTACTGGAGCGTCATAAAACCTTGAAATTTTGTAGCAATGAAGTACTCGAGCCTCTTGTCAATTTAAGCTATCGCTCAAAGCTATGCTACCCTTGAGACCCGAATCAAACACTGATGAAACTTCAAATGGCTTTTACTTCTATACGGTACGTCCTATACCTATCAAAGTTTGCAACATACAAATGCTTGTAACTTTTTACTGGAGCGTCATAAAACCTTGAAGTTTTGTAACAATAAAGTACTCGAGCCTCCTGTCAATTTAAGCTATCGCTCAAAGCTATGCTACCCTTGAGACCCGAATCAAACACTGATGAAACTTCAAATGGCCCTAACTTCTATACGGTACGTCCTACACCTATCAAAGTTTGCAACATACAAATGCTTGTAACTTTTTGCTGGAGCTTCATAAAACCTTGAAATTTTGTAACAATAAAGTACTCGAGCATCTTGCCAATTTAAGCCATCGCTCAAAGCTATGCTACCCTAGAGTCCCAAATCAAACACTGATAAAACTTCAAATGGCCCTAACTTCTATACGGTACGTCCTACACCTATCAAAGTTTGCAACATACAAATGCTTGTAACTTTTTACTGGAGCGTTATAAAGCCTTGACATTTTGTAACAATGAAGTACTCGAGCCGCTTGTCAATTTAAGCTATCGCTCAAAGCTGTGCTACCCTTGAGTCCCAAATCAGACACTGATTAAACTTCAAATGGCCCTAACTTCTATACGGTACGTCCTACACCTATCAAAGTTTGCAACATACAAATGCTTGTAACTTTTTACTGGAGCGTCATAAAACCTTGAAATTTTGTAACAATAAAGTACTCGAGCCTCTTGTCAATTTAAGCCATCGTTCAAAGCTATGCTACCCTAGAGTCCCAAATCAAACACTGATAAAAGTTCAAACGCCCCTAACTTCTTTACGGTACGTCCTACACCTATCAAAGTCTGCAACATACAAATGCTTGTATCTTTTTACTGGATCGTCATAAAACCTTAAAATTTTGTAACAATAAACTACTCGAGCCTCTTGTAAATTTAGGCCATCGCTCAAAGCTATGCTACCCTAGAGTCCCAAATCAAACACTGATAAAACTTCAAACGCCCCTAACTTCTTTACGGTACGTCCTACACCTATCAAAGTTTGCAACATACAAATGCTTGTAACTTTTTACTGGAGCGTCATAAAACCTTGAAATTTTGTAACAATGAAGTACCCGAGCCTCTTGTCAATTTAAGCTATCGCTCAATGCTATGCTACCCTTGAGTCCCAAATCAAACACTGATAAAACTTCAAATGGCCCTGACTTCTTTACGGTACGTCCTACACCTATCAAAGTTTGCAACATACAAATGCTTGTAACTTTTTACTGGGGCGTCGTAAAACCTTGAAATTTTGTAACAATGAAGTACACGAGCCTCTTGTCAATTTAAGCCATCGCTCAAAGCTATGCTACCCTAGAGTCCCAAATAAAACACTGATAAAACTTTAAACGCCCCTAACTTCTTTACGGTACGTCCTACACCTATCAAAGTTTGCAACATACAAATGCTTGTAACTTTTTACTGGAGCGTCATAAAACCTTGAAATTTTGTAACAATGAAGTACCCGAGCCTCTTGTCAATTTAAGCTATCGCTCAAAGCTATGCTACCCTTGCGTCCCAAATCAAACACTGATAAAACTTCAAATGGCCCTAACTTCTTTACGGTACGACCTACATCTATCAAAGTTTGCAACATACAAATGCTTGTAACTTTTTACTGGAGCGTCATAAAACCTTGAAATTTTGTAACAATGAAGTACCCGAGCCTCTTGTCAATTTAAGCTATCGCTCAAAGCTATGCTACCCTTGAGTCCCAAATCAAACACTGATAAAACTTCAAATGGCACTAACTTCTATACGGTACGTCCTACACCTATCAAAGTTTGCAACATACAAATGCTTGTATCTTTTTACTGGAGCGTCATAAAACCTTGAAATTTTGTAGCAATAAAGTACTCGAGCCTCTTGTCAATTTAAGCCATCGCTCAAAGCTATGCTACCCTTGAGTCCCAAATCAAACACTGATAAAACTTCAAACGCCCCTAACTTCTTTACGGTACGTCCTACACCTATCAAAGTTTGCAACATACAAATGCTTGTAACTTTTTACTGGAGCGTCATAAAACCTTGAAATTTTGTAACAATAAAGTACTCGAGCCTCTTGTCAATTTAAGCCATCGCTCAAAGCTATGCTACCCTTGAGTCCCAAATCAAACACTGATAAAACTTCAAATGGCCCTAACTTCTATACGGTACGTCCTACACCTATCAAAGTTTGCAACATACAAATGGTTGTATCTTTTTACTGGAGCTTCATAAAACCTTGAAATTTTGTAACAATAAAGTACTCGAGCCTCTTGTCAATTTAAGCTATCGCTCAAAGCTATGCTACCCTTGAGTCCCAAATCAAACACTGATAAAACTTCAAACGCCCCTAACTTCTTTACGGTACGTCCTACACCTATCAAAGTTTGCAACATACAAATGCTTGTAACTTTTTACTGGAGCGTCATAAAACCTTGAAATTTTGTAACAATAAAGTACTCGAGCATCTTGTCAATTTAAGCCATCGCTCAAAGCTATGCTACCCTAGAGTCGCAAATCAAACACTGATAAAACTTCAAATGGCCCTAACTTCTATACGGTACGTCCTACACCTATCAAAGTTTGCAACATACAAATACTTGTATCTTTTTACTACTTTACCTAGAGTCCCAAATCAAACACTGATAAAACTTCAAATGGCCCTAACTTCTATACGGTACGTCCTACACCTATCAAAGTTTGCAACATACAAATGGTTGTAACTTTTTACTGGAGCGTCATAAAACCTTGAAATTTTGTAACAATGAAGTACCCGAGCCTCTTGTGAATTTAAGCTATCGCTCAAAGCTATGCTACCCTAGAGTCCCAAATCAAACACTGATAAAACTTCAAACGCCCCTAACTTCATTACGGTGCGTCCTACACCTATCAAAGTTTGCAACATACAAATGCTTGTAACTTTTTACTGGAGGGTCATAAAACCTTGAAATTTTGTAACAATAAAGTACTCGAGCCTCTTGTAAATTTAAGCCATCGCTCAAAGCTATGCTACCCTTGAGTCCCAAATCAAACACTGATAAAACTTCAAATGGCCCTAACTTCTATACGGTACGTCCTACACCTATCAAAGTTTGCAACATACAAATGCTTGTAACTTTTTACTGGAGCGTCATAAGAACTTGAAATTTTGTAACAATAAAGTACTCGAGCCTCTTGTAAATTTAAGCCATCGCTCAAAGCTATGCTACCCTAGAGTCCCAAATCAAACACTGATAAAACTTCAAACGCCCGTAACTTCTATACGGTACGTCCTAAACCTATCAAAGTTTGCAACATGCAAATGCTTGTAACTTTTTACTGGAGCGTCATAAAACCTTGAAATTTTGTAACAATAAAGTACTCGAGCCTCTTGTCAATTTAAGCCATCGCTCAAAGCTATGCTAACCTTGAGTCCCAAATCAAACACTGATAAAACTTCAAACGCCCCTAACTTCTTTACGGTACGTCCTACACCTATCAAAATTTGCAGCATACAAATGCTTGTAACTTTTTACTGGAGCGTCATAAAACCTTGAAATTTTGTAACAGTAAAGTACCCGAGCCTCTTGTCAATTTAAGCCATCGCTCAAAGCTATGCTACCCTTGAGTCCCAAATCAAACACTGATAAAACTTCAAACTCCCCTAACTTCTTTACGGTACGTCCTTCACCTATCAAAGTTTGCAACATACAAATACTTCTAACTTTTTACTGGAGCGTCATAAAATCTTGAAATTTTGTAGCAATGAAGTACTCGAGCCTATTGTCAATTTAAGCTATCGCTCAAAGCTATGCTACCCTTGAGTGCCAAATCAAACACTGATAATACTTCAAATGGCCCTAACTTCTATACGGTACGTCCTACACCTATCAAAGTTTGCAACATACAAATGCTTGTAACTTTTTACTGGAGCGTCATAAAACCTTGAAATTTTGTAACAATGAAGTACCCGAGCCTCTTGTCAATTTAAGCCATCGCTCAAAGCTATGCTACCCTAGAGTCCCAAATAAAACACTGATAAAACTTTAAACGCCCCTAACTTCTTTACGGTACGTCCTACACCTATCAAAGTTTGCAACATACAAATGCTTGTAACTTTTTACTGGAGCGTCATAAAACCTTGAAATTTTGTAACAATGAAGTACCCGAGCCTCTTGTCAATTTAAGCTATCGCTCAAAGCTATGCTACCCTTGCGTCCCAAATCAAACACTGATAAAACTTCAAATGGCCCTAACTTCTTTACGGTACGACCTACATCTATCAAAGTTTGCAACATACAAATGCTTGTAACTTTTTTCTGGAGCGTCATAAAACCTTGAAATTTTGTAACAATGAAGTACCCGAGCCTCTTGTCAATTTAAGCTATCGCTCAAAGCTATGCTACCCTTGAGTCCCAAATCAAACACTGATAAAACTTCAAATGGCACTAACTTCTATACGGTACGTCCTACACCTATCAAAGTTTGCAACATACAAATGCTTGTATCTTTTTACTGGAGCGTCATAAAACCTTGAAATTTTGTAGCAATAAAGTACTCGAGCCTCTTGTCAATTTAAGCCATCGCTCAAAGCTATGCTACCCTTGAGTCCCAAATCAAACACTGATAAAACTTCAAACGCCCCTAACTTCTTTACGGTACGTCCTACACCTATCAAAGTTTGCAACATACAAATGCTTGTAACTTTTTACTGGAGCGTCATAAAACCTTGAAATTTTGTAACAATAAAGTACTCGAGCCTCTTGTCAATTTAAGCCATCGCTCAAAGCTATGCTACCCTTGAGTCCCAAATCAAACACTGATAAAACTTCAAATGGCCCTAACTTCTATACGGTACGTCCTACACCTATCAAAGTTTGCAACATACAAATGGTTGTATCTTTTTACTGGAGCTTCATAAAACCTTGAAATTTTGTAACAATAAAGTACTCGAGCCTCTTGTCAATTTAAGCTATCGCTCAAAGCTATGCTACCCTTGAGTCCCAAATCAAACACTGATAAAACTTCAAACGCCCCTAACTTCTTTACGGTACGTCCTACACCTATCAAAGTTTGCAACATACAAATGCTTGTAACTTTTTACTGGAGCGTCATAAAACCTTGAAATTTTGTAACAATAAAGTACTCGAGCATCTTGTCAATTTAAGCCATCGCTCAAAGCTATGCTACCCTAGAGTCGCAAATCAAACACTGATAAAACTTCAAATGGCCCTAACTTCTATACGGTACGTCCTACACCTATCAAAGTTTGCAACATACAAATACTTGTATCTTTTTACTACTTTAGCTAGAGTCCCAAATCAAACACTGATAAAACTTCAAATGGCCCTAACTTCTATACGGTACGTCCTACACCTATCAAAGTTTGCAACATACAAATGGTTGTAACTTTTTACTGGAGCGTCATAAAACCTTGAAATTTTGTAACAATGAAGTACCCGAGCCTCTTGTGAATTTAAGCTATCGCTCAAAGCTATGCTACCCTAGAGTCCCAAATCAAACACTGATAAAACTTCAAACGCCCCTAACTTCATTACGGTGCGTCCTACACCTATCAAAGTTTGCAACATACAAATGCTTGTAACTTTTTACTGGAGGGTCATAAAACCTTGAAATTTTGTAACAATAAAGTACTCGAGCCTCTTGTAAATTTAAGCCATCGCTCAAAGCTATGCTACCCTTGAGTCCCAAATCAAACACTGATAAAACTTCAAATGGCCCTAACTTCTATACGGTACGTCCTACACCTATCAAAGTTTGCAACATACAAATGCTTGTAACTTTTTACTGGAGCGTCATAAGAACTTGAAATTTTGTAACAATAAAGTACTCGAGCCTCTTGTAAATTTAAGCCATCGCTCAAAGCTATGCTACCCTAGAGTCCCAAATCAAACACTGATAAAACTTCAAACGCCCGTAACTTCTATACGGTACGTCCTAAACCTATCAAAGTTTGCAACATGCAAATGCTTGTAACTTTTTACTGGAGCGTCATAAAACCTTGAAATTTTGTAACAATAAAGTACTCGAGCCTCTTGTCAATTTAAGCCATCGCTCAAAGCTATGCTAACCTTGAGTCCCAAATCAAACACTGATAAAACTTCAAACGCCCCTAACTTCTTTACGGTACGTCCTACACCTATCAAAATTTGCAGCATACAAATGCTTGTAACTTTTTACTGGAGCGTCATAAAACCTTGAAATTTTGTAACAGTAAAGTACCCGAGCCTCTTGTCAATTTAAGCCATCGCTCAAAGCTATGCTACCCTTGAGTCCCAAATCAAACACTGATAAAACTTCAAACTCCCCTAACTTCTTTACGGTACGTCCTTCACCTATCAAAGTTTGCAACATACAAATACTTCTAACTTTTTACTGGAGCGTCATAAAATCTTGAAATTTTGTAGCAATGAAGTACTCGAGCCTATTGTCAATTTAAGCTATCGCTCAAAGCTATGCTACCCTTGAGACCCGAATCAAACACTGATGAAACTTCAAATGGCTTTTACTTCTATACGGTACGTCCTACACCTATCAAAGTTTGCAACATACAAATGCTTGTAACTTTTTACTGGAGCGTCATAAAACCTTGAAGTTTTGTAACAATAAAGTACTCGAGCCTCCTGTCAATTTAAGCCATAGCTCAAAGCTATGCTACCCTTGAGTCCCAAATCAAACACTGATAAAACTTCAAACGCCCTAACTTCTTTACAGTACGTACTACACCTATCAAAGTTTGCAACATACAAATGCTTGTAACTTTTTACTGGAGCGTCATAAAACCTTGAAATTTTGTAACAATAAAGTACCCGAGCCTCTTGTCAATTTAAGCTTCCGCTCAAAGCTATGCTACCCTTGAGTGCCAAATCAAACACTGATAATACTTCAAATGGCCCTAACTTCTATACGGTACGTCCTACACCTATCAAAGTTTGCAACATACAAATGCTTGTAACTTTTTACTGGAGCGTCATAAAACCTTGAAATTTTGTAACAATGAAGTACTCGAGCCTCTTGTCAATTTAAGCCATCGCTCCAAGCTATGCTACCCATTGCTATGCTATTGAGTCCCAAATCAAACACTGATAAAACTTCAAACGCCCCTAACTTCTTTACGGTACGTCCTACACCTATCAAAGTTTGCAACATACAAATGCTTGTAACTTTTTACTGGAGCGTCATAAAACCTTGAAATTTTGTAACAATAAAGTACTCGAGCCTCTTGTCAATTTAATCTATCGCTCAAAGCTATGCTACCCTAGAGTCCCAAATCAAACACTGAAAAAACTTCAAACGCCCCTAACTTCTATACGGTACGTCCTACACCTATCAAAGTTTGCAACATACAAATGCTTGTAACTTTTTACTGGAGCGTCATAAAACCTTGAAATTTTGTAACAATAAAGTACTCGAGCCTCTTGTCAATTTAAGCCATCGTTCAAAGCTATGCTACCCTAGAGTCCCAAATCAAACACTGATAAAACTTCAAACGCCCCTAACTTCTTTACGGCACGTCCTACACCTATCAAAGTCTGCAACATACAAATGCTTGTATCTTTTTACTGGATCGTCATAAAACCTTGAAATTTTGTAACAATAAAGTACTCGAGCCTCTTGTAAATTTAGGCCATCGCTCAAAGCTATGCTACCCTAGAGTCCCAAATCAAACACTGATAAAACTTCAAACGCCCCTAACTTCTTTACGGTACGTCCTACACCTATCAAAGTTTGCAACATACAAATGCTTGTAACTTTATACTGGAGCGTCATAAAACCTTGAAATTTTGTAACAATGAAGTACCCGAGCCTCTTGTCAATTTAAGCCATCGCTCAAAGCTATGCTACCCTTGAGTCCCAAATCAAACACTGATAAAACTTCAAATGGCCCTAACTTCTATACGGTACGTCCTACACCTATCAAAGTTTGCAACATACAAATGCTTGTAACTTTTTGCTGGAGCTTCATAAAACCTTGAAATTTTGTAACAATAAAGTACTCGAGCATCTTGCCAATTTAAGCCATCGCTCAAAGCTATGCTACCCTAGAGTCCCAAATCAAACACTGATAAAACTTCAAATGGCCCTAACTTCTATACGGTACGTCCTACACCTATCAAAGTTTGCAACATACAAATGCTTGTAACTTTTTACTGGAGCGTTATAAAACCTTGACATTTTGTAACAATGAAGTACTCGAGCCGCTTGTCAATTTAAGCTATCGCTCAAAGCTGTGCTACCCTTGAGTCCCAAATCAGACACTGATTAAACTTCAAATGGCCCTAACTTCTATACGGTACGTCCTACACCTATCAAAGTTTGCAACATACAAATGCTTGTAACTTTTTACTGGAGCGTCATAAAACCTTGAAATTTTGTAACAATAAAGTACTCGACCCTCTTGTCAATTTAAGCCATCGTTCAAAGCTATGCTACCCTAGAGTCCCAAATCAAACACTGATAAAAGTTCAAACGCCCCTAACTTCTTTACGGTACGTCTTACACCTATCAAAGTCTGCAACATACAAATGCTTGTATCTTTTTACTGGATCGTCATAAAACCTTAAAATTTTGTAACAATAAACTACTCGAGCCTCTTGTAAATTTAGGCCATCGCTCAAAGCTATGCTACCCTAGAGTCCCAAATCAAACACTGATAAAACTTCAAACGCCCCTAACTTCTTTACGGTACGTCCTACACCTATCAAAGTTTGCAACATACAAATGCTTGTAACTTTTTACTGGAGCGTCATAAAACCTTGAAATTTTGTAACAATGAAGTACCCGAGCCTCTTGTCAATTTAAGCTATCGCTCAATGCTATGCTACCCTTGAGTCCCAAATCAAACACTGATAAAACTTTAAATGGCCCTGACTTCTTTACGGTACGTCCTACACCTATCAAAGTTTGCAACATACAAATGCTTGTAACTTTTTACTGGGGCGTCGTAAAACCTTGAAATTTTGTAACAATGAAGTACACGAGCCTCTTGTCAATTTAAGCCATCGCTCAAAGCTATGCTACCCTAGAGTCCCAAATAAAACACTGATAAAACTTTAAACGCCCCTAACTTCTTTACGGTACGTCCTACACCTATCAAAGTTTGCAACATACAAATGCTTGTAACTTTTTACTGGAGCGTCATAAAACCTTGAAATTTTGTAACAATGAAGTACCCGAGCCTCTTGTCAATTTAAGCTATCGCTCAAAGCTATGCTACCCTTGCGTCCCAAATCAAACACTGCTAAAACTTCAAATGGCCCTAACTTCTTTACGGTACGACCTACATCTATCAAAGTTTGCAACATACAAATGCTTGTAACTTTTTTCTGGAGCGTCATAAAACCTTGAAATTTTGTAACAATGAAGTACCCGAGCCTCTTGTCAATTTAAGCTATCGCTCAAAGCTATGCTACCCTTGAGTCCCAAATCAAACACTGATAAAACTTCAAATGGCACTAACTTCTATACGGTACGTCCTACACCTATCAAAGTTTGCAACATACAAATGCTTGTATCTTTTTACTGGAGCGTCATAAAACCTTGAAATTTTGTAGCAATAAAGTACTCGAGCCTCTTGTCAATTTAAGCCATCGCTCAAAGCTATGCTACCCTTGAGTCCCAAATCAAACACTGATAAAACTTCAAACGCCCCTAACTTCTTTACGGTACGTCCTACACCTATCAAAGTTTGCAACATACAAATGCTTGTAACTTTTTACTGGAGCGTCATAAAACCTTGAAATTTTGTAACAATAAAGTACTCGAGCCTCTTGTCAATTTAAGCCATCGCTCAAAGCTATGATACCCTTGAGTCCCAAATCAAACACTGATAAAACTTCAAATGGCCCTAACTTCTATACGGTACGTCCTACACCTATCAAAGTTTGCAACATACAAATGGTTGTATCTTTTTACTGGAGCTTCATAAAACCTTGAAATTTTGTAACAATAAAGTACTCGAGCCTCTTGTCAATTTAAGCTATCGCTCAAAGCTATGCTACCCTTGAGTCCCAAATCAAACACTGATAAAACTTCAAACGCCCCTAACTTCTTTACGGTACGTCCTACACCTATCAAAGTTTGCAACATACAAATGCTTGTAACTTTTTACTGGAGCGTCATAAAACCTTGAAATTTTGTAACAATAAAGTACTCGAGCATCTTGTCAATTTAAGCCATCGCTCAAAGCTATGCTACCCTAGAGTCGCAAATCAAACACTGATAAAACTTCAAATGGCCCTAACTTCTATACGGTACGTCCTACACCTATCAAAGTTTGCAACATACAAATACTTGTATCTTTTTACTACTTTACCTAGAGTCCCAAATCAAACACTGATAAAACTTCAAATGGCCCTAACTTCTATACGGTACGTCCTACACCTATCAAAGTTTGCAACATACAAATGCTTGTAACTTTTTACTGGAGCGTCATAAAACCTTGAAATTTTGTAACAATAAAGTACTCGAGCCTCTTGTCAATTTAAGCCATCGTTCAAAGCTATGCTACCCTAGAGTCCCAAATCAAACACTGATAAAACTTCAAACGCCCCTAACTTCTTTACGGCACGTCCTACACCTATCAAAGTCTGCAACATACAAATGCTTGTATCTTTTTACTGGATCGTCATAAAACCTTGAAATTTTGTAACAATAAAGTACTCGAGCCTCTTGTAAATTTAGGCCATCGCTCAAAGCTATGCTACCCTAGAGTCCCAAATCAAACACTGATAAAACTTCAAACGCCCCTAACTTCTTTACGGTACGTCCTACACCTATCAAAGTTTGCAACATACAAATGCTTGTAACTTTATACTGGAGCGTCATAAAACCTTGAAATTTTGTAACAATGAAGTACCCGAGCCTCTTGTCAATTTAAGCTATCGCTCAAAGCTATGCTACCCTTGAGTCCCAAATCAAACACTGATAAAACTGCAAATGGCCCTGACTTCTTTACGGTACGTCCTACACCTATCAAAGTTGGCAACATTCAAATGCCTGTAACTTTTTACTGGAGCGTCATAAAACCTTGCAATTTTGTAACAATAAAGTACTCGAGCCTCTTGTCAATTTAAGCCATCGCTCAAAGCTATGCTACCCTTGAGTCCCAAATCAAACACTGATAAAACTTCAAATGGCCCTAACTTCTATACGGTACGTCCTACACCTATCAAAGTTTGCAACATACAAATGCTTGTAACTTTTTGCTGGAGCTTCATAAAACCTTGAAATTTTGTAACAATAAAGTACTCGAGCATCTTGCCAATTTAAGCCATCGCTCAAAGCTATGCTACCCTAGAGTCCCAAATCAAACACTGATAAAACTTCAAATGGCCCTAACTTCTATACGGTACGTCCTACACCTATCAAAGTTTGCAACATACAAATGCTTGTAACTTTTTACTGGAGCGTTATAAAACCTTGACATTTTGTAACAATGAAGTACTCGAGCCGCTTGTCAATTTAAGCTATCGCTCAAAGCTGTGCTACCCTTGAGTCCCAAATCAGACACTGATTAAATTTCAAATGGCCCTAACTTCTATACGGTACGTCCTACACCTATCAAAGTTTGCAACATACAAATGCTTGTAACTTTTTACTGGAGCGTCATAAAACCTTGAAATTTTGTAACAATAAAGTACTCGAGCCTCTTGTCAATTTAAGCCATCGTTCAAAGCTATGCTACCCTAGAGTCCCAAATCAAACACTGATAAAAGTTCAAACGCCCCTAACTTCTTTACGGTACGTCTTACACCTATCAAAGTCTGCAACATACAAATGCTTGTATCTTTTTACTGGATCGTCATAAAACCTTAAAATTTTGTAACAATAAACTACTCGAGCCTCTTGTAAATTTAGGCCATCGCTCAAAGCTATGCTACCCTAGAGTCCCAAATCAAACACTGATAAAACTTCAAACGCCCCTAACTTCTTTACGGTACGTCCTACACCTATCAAAGTCTGCAACATACAAATGCTTGTAACTTTTTACTGGAGCGTCATAAAACCTTGAAATTTTGTAACAATGAAGTACCCGAGCCTCTTGTCAATTTAAGCTATCGCTCAATGCTATGCTACCCTTGAGTCCCAAATCAAACACTGATAAAACTTTAAATGGCCCTGACTTCTTTACGGTACGTCCTACACCTATCAAAGTTTGCAACATACAAATGCTTGTAACTTTTTACTGGGGCGTCGTAAAACCTTGAAATTTTGTAACAATGAAGTACACGAGCCTCTTGTCAATTTAAGCCATCGCTCAAAGCTATGCTACCCTAGAGTCCCAAATAAAACACTGATAAAACTTTAAACGCCCCTAACTTCTTTACGGTACGTCCTACACCTATCAAAGTTTGCAACATACAAATGCTTGTAACTTTTTACTGGAGCGTCATAAAACCTTGAAATTTTGTAACAATGAAGTACCCGAGCCTCTTGTCAATTTAAGCTATCGCTCAAAGCTATGCTACCCTTGCGTCCCAAATCAAACACTGATAAAACTTCAAATGGCCCTAACTTCTTTACGGTACGACCTACATCTATCAAAGTTTGCAACATACAAATGCTTGTAACTTTTTTCTGGAGCGTCATAAAACCTTGAAATTTTGTAACAATGAAGTACCCGAGCCTCTTGTCAATTTAAGCTATCGCTCAAAGCTATGCTACCCTTGAGTCCCAAATCAAACACTGATAAAACTTCAAATGGCACTAACTTCTAT
Organism: Clusia tigrina; assembly: GCA_920105625.2. Lineage (NCBI taxonomy): Eukaryota > Metazoa > Arthropoda > Insecta > Diptera > Clusiidae > Clusia > Clusia tigrina. Next base: position 113,067,001 of record OV050032.1, read on the forward strand.
ACGGTACGTCCTACACCTATCAAAGTTTGCAACATACAAATGCTTGTATCTTTTTACTGGAGCGTCATAAAACCTTGAAATTTTGTAGCAATAAAGTACTCGAGCCTCTTGTCAATTTAAGCCATCGCTCAAAGCTATGCTACCCTTGAGTCCCAAATCAAACACTGATAAAACTTCAAACGCCCCTAACTTCTTTACGGTACGTCCTACACCTATCAAAGTTTGCAACATACAAATGCTTGTAACTTTTTACTGGAGCGTCATAAAACCTTGAAATTTTGTAACAATAAAGTACTCGAGCCTCTTGTCAATTTAAGCCATCGCTCAAAGCTATGCTACCCTTGAGTCCCAAATCAAACACTGATAAAACTTCAAATGGCCCTAACTTCTATACGGTACGTCCTACACCTATCAAAGTTTGCAACATACAAATGGTTGTATCTTTTTACTGGAGCTTCATAAAACCTTGAAATTTTGTAACAATAAAGTACTCGAGCCTCTTGTCAATTTAAGCTATCGCTCAAAGCTATGCTACCCTTGAGTCCCAAATCAAACACTGATAAAACTTCAAACGCCCCTAACTTCTTTACGGTACGTCCTACACCTATCAAAGTTTGCAACATACAAATGCTTGTAACTTTTTACTGGAGCGTCATAAAACCTTGAAATTTTGTAACAATAAAGTACTCGAGCATCTTGTCAATTTAAGCCATCGCTCAAAGCTATGCTACCCTAGAGTCGCAAATCAAACACTGATAAAACTTCAAATGGCCCTAACTTCTATACGGTACGTCCTACACCTATCAAAGTTTGCAACATACAAATACTTGTATCTTTTTACTACTTTACCTAGAGTCCCAAATCAAACACTGATAAAACTTTAAATGGCCCTAACTTCAATACGGTACGTCCTACACCTATCAAAGTTTGCAACATACAAATGCTTGTAACTTTTTACTGGAGCGTCATAAAACCTTGAAATTTTGTAACAATGAAGTACCCGAGCCTCTTGTGAATTTAAGCTATCGCTCAAAGCTATGCTACCCTAGAGTCCCAAATCAAACACTGATAAAACTTCAAACGCCCCTAACTTCATTACGGTGCGTCCTACACCTATCAAAGTTTGCAACATACAAATGCTTGTAACTTTTTACTGGAGCGTCATAAAACCTTGAAATTTTGTAACAATAAAGTACTCGAGCCTCTTGTAAATTTAAGCCATCGCTCAAAGCTATGCTACCCTTGAGTCCCAAATCAAACACTGATAAAACTTCAAATGGCCCTAACTTCTATACGGTACGTCCTACACCTATCAAAGTTTGCAACATACAAATGCTTGTAACTTTTTACTGGAGCGTCATAAGACCTTGAAATTTTGTAACAATAAAGTACTCGAGCATCTTGTCAATTTAAGCCATCGCTCAAAGCTATGCTACCCTAGAGTCGCAAATCAAACACTGATAAAACTTCAAATGGCCCTAACTTCTATACGGTACGTCCTACACCTATCAAAGTTTGCAACATACAAATACTTTTATCTTTTTACTACTTTACCTAGAGTCCCAAATCAAACACTGATAAAACTTCAAACGCCCCTAACTTCTTTACGGTACGTCCTACACCTATCAAAGTTTGCAACATACAAATGCTTGTAACTTTTTACTGGAGCGTCATAAAACCTTGAAGTTTTGTAACAATAAAGTACTCGAGCCTGTTGTCAATTTAAGCCATCGCTCAAAGCTATGCTACCCTAGAGTCCCAAATCAAACACTGATAAAACTTCAAACGCCCCTAACTTCTTTACGGTACGTCCTACACCTATCAAAGTTTGCAACATACAAATGCTTGTAACTTTTTAATGGAACGTCATAAGACCTTGAAGTTTTGTAACAATAAAGTACTCGAGCCTCTTGTCAATATAAGCTATCGCTCAAAGCTATGCTACCCTAGAGTCCCAAATCAAACACTGATAAAACTTCAAATGGCCCCAACTTCTATACGGTACGTCCTACACCTATCAAAGTTGGCAACATTCAAATGCTGGTAACTTTTTACTGGAGCGTCAGAAAACCTTGAAATTTTGTAACAATAAAGTAACCGAACCTCTTGTCAATTTAAGCCATCGCTCAAAGCTATGCTACCCTAGAGTCCCAAATCAAACACTGATAAAACTTCAAATGGCCCTAACTTCTATACGGTACGTCGGACACCTATCAAAGTTTGCAACATACGAATGCTTGTAACTTTTTACGGGAGCGTCTTAAAACCTTGAAATTTTGTAACAATGAAGTACCCGAGCCTCTTGTCAATTTAAGCTATCGCTCAAAGCTATGCTACCCTAGAGTCCCAAATCAAACACTGATAAAACTTCAAACGCCCCTAACTTCATTACGGTGCGTCCTACACCTATCAAAGTTTGCAACATACAAATGCTTGTAACTTTTTACTGGAGCGTCATAAAACCTTGAAATTTTGTAACAATAAAGTACTCGAGCCTCTTGTAAATTTAAGCCATCGCTCAAAGCTATGCTACCCTTGAGTCCCAAATCAAACACTGATAAAACTTCAAATGGCCCTAACTACTATACGGTACGTCCTACACCTATCAAAGTTTGCAACATACAAATGCTTGTAACTTTTTACTGGAGCGTCATAAGACCTTGAAATTTTGTAACAATAAAGTACTCGAGCCTCTTGTAAATTTAAGCCATCGCTCAAAGCTATGCTACCCTAGAGTCCCAAATCAAACACTGATAAAACTTCAAATGGCCCTAACTTCTTTACGGTACGTCCTCCACCTATCAAAGTTGGCAACATTCAAATGCTTGTAACTTTTTACTGGAGCGTCATAAAACCTTGAAATTTTGTAACAATAAAGTACTCGAGCATCTTGTCAATTTAAGGTATCGCTCAAAACTATGCTACCCTAGAGTCCCAAATCAAACACTGATAAAACTTCAAACGCCCCTAACTTCTATACGGTACGTCCTAAACCTATCAAAGTTTGCAACATACAAATGCTTGTAACTTTTTACTGGAGCGTCATAAAACCTTGAAATTTTGTAACAATAAAGTACTCGAGCCTCTTGTCAATTTAAGCCATCGCTCAAAGCTATGCTACCCTTGAGTCCCAAATCAAACACTGATAAAACTTCAAATGGCCCTTACTTCTATACGCTACGTCCTACACCTATCAAAGTTTGCAGCATACAAATGCTTGTAACTTTTTACTGGAGCGTCATAAAACCTTGAAATTTTTTAACAATGAAGTACCCGAGCCTCTTGTCAATTTAAGCTATCGCTCAAAGCTATTCTACCCTAGAGTCCCAAATCAAACACTGATACAACTTCAAACGCCCCTAACTTCATTACGGTGCGTCCTACACCTATCAAAGTTTGCAACATACAAATGCTTGTAACTTTTTACTGGAGCGTCATAAAACCTTGAAATTTTGTAACAATAAAGTACTCCAGCCTCTTGTAAATTTAAGCCATCGCTCAAAGCTATGCTACCCTTGAGTCCCAAATCAAACACTGATAAAACTTCAAATGGCCCTAACTTCTATACGGTACGTCCTACACCTATCAAAGTTTGCAACATACAAATACTTGTATATTTTTACTACTTTACCTAGAGTCCCAAATCAAACACTGATAAAACTTCAAATGGCCCTCACTTCTATACGGTACGTCCTACACCTATCAAAGTTTGCAACATACAAATGCTTGTAACTTTTTACTGGAGCGTCATAAAACCTTGAAATTTTGTAACAATGAAGTACCCGAGCTTCTTGTGAATTTAAGCTATCGCTCAAAGCTATGCTACCCTAGAGTCCCAAATCAAACACTGATAAAACTTCAAACGCCCCTAACTTCATTACGGTGCGTCCTACACCTATCAAAGTTTGCAACATACAAATGCTTGTAACTTTTTACTGGAGCGTCATAAAACCTTGAAATTTTGTAACAATGAAGTACTCGAGCCTCTTGTAAATTTAAGCCATCGCTCAAAGCTATGCTACCCTAGAGTCCCAAATCAAACACTGATAAAACTTCAAACGCCCCTAACTTCTATACGGTACGTCCTAAACCTATCAAAGTTTGCAACATGCAAATGCTTGTAACTTTTTACTGGAGCGTCATAAAACCTTGAAATTTTGTAACAATGAAGTACCCGAGCCTCTTGTCAATTTAAGCCATCGCTCAAAGCTATGCTACCCTTGAGTCCCAAATCAAACACTGATAAAACTTCAAACGCCCCTAACTTCTTTACGGTACGTCCTACACCTATCAAAGTTTGCAACATACAAATACTTGTATCTTTTTACTACTTTACCTAGAGTCCCAAATCAAACACTGATAAAACTTCAAACGCCCCTAACTTCTTTACGGTACGTCCTACACCTATCAAAGTTTGCAACATACAAATGCTTGTAACTTTTTACTGGAGCGTCATAAAACCTTGAAGTTTTGTAACAATAAAGTACTCGAGCCTGTTGTCAATTTAAGCCATCGCTCAAAGCTATGCTACCCTAGAGTCCCAAATCAAACACTGATAAAACTTCAAACGCCCCTAACTTCTTTACGGTACGTCCTACACCTATCAAAGTTTGCAACATACAAATGCTTGTAACTTTTTAATGGAACGTCATAAGACCTTGAAGTTTTGTAACAATAAAGTACTCGAGCCTCTTGTCAATATAAGCTATCGCTCAAAGCTATGCTACCCTAGAGTCCCAAATCAAACACTGATAAAACTTCAAATGGCCCTAACTTCTATACGGTACGTCGTACACCTATCAAAGTTTGTAACATACAAATGCTTGTAACTTTTTACTGGAGCGTCATAAAACCTTGAAATTTTGTAACAATGAAGTACCCGAGCCTCTTGTCAATTTAAGCTATCGCTCAAAGCTATGCTACCCTAGAGTCCCAAATCAAACACTGATAAAACTTCAAACGCCCCTAACTTCATTACGGTGCGTCCTACACCTATCAAAGTTTGCAACATACAAATGCTTGTAACTTTTTACTGGAGCGTCATAAAACCTTGAAATTTTGTAACAATAAAGTACTCGAGCCTCTTGTAAATTTAAGCCATCGCTCAAAGCTATGCTACCCTTGAGTCCCAAATCAAACACTGATAAAACTTCAAATGGCCCTAACTTCTATACGGTACGTCCTACACCTATCAAAGTTTGCAACATACAAATGCTTGTAACTTTTTACTGGAGCGTCATAAGACCTTGAAATTTTGTAACAATAAAGTACTCGAGCCTCTTGTAAATTTAAGCCATCGCTCAAAGCTATGCTACCCTAGAGTCCCAAATCAAACACTGATAAAACTTCAAATGGCCCTAACTTCTTTACGGTACGTCCTCCACCTATCAAAGTTGGCAACATTCAAATGCTTGTAACTTTTTACTGGAGCGTCATAAAACCTTGAAATTTTGTAACAATAAAGTACTCGAGCATCTTGTCAATTTAAGGTATCGCTCAAAACTATGCTACCCTAGAGTCCCAAATCAAACACTGATAAAACTTCAAACGCCCCTAACTTCTATACGGTACGTCCTAAACCTATCAAAGTTTGCAACATACAAATGCTTGTAACTTTTTACTGGAGCGTCATAAAACCTTGAAATTTTGTAACAATAAAGTACTCGAGCCTCTTGTCAATTTAAGCCATCGCTCAAAGCTATGCTACCCTTGAGTCCCAAATCAAACACTGATAAAACTTCAAATGGCCCTTACTTCTATACGCTACGTCCTACACCTATCAAAGTTTGCAACAGACAAATGCTTGTAACTTTTTACTGGAGCGTCATAAAACCTTGAAATTTTTTAACAATGAAGTACCCGAGCCTCTTGTCAATTTAAGCTATCGCTCAAAGCTATTCAACCCTAGAGTCCCAAATCAAACACTGATACAACTTCAAACGCCCCTAACTTCATTACGGTGCGTCCTACACCTATCAAAGTTTGCAACATACAAATGCTTGTAACTTTTTACTGGAGCGTCATAAAACCTTGAAATTTTGTAACAATAAAGTACTCCAGCCTCTTGTAAATTTAAGCCATCGCTCAAAGCTATGCTACCCTTGAGTCCCAAATCAAACACTGATAAAACTTCAAATGGCCCTAACTTCTATACGGTACGTCCTACACCTATCAAAGTTTGCAACATACAAATACTTGTATATTTTTACTACTTTACCTAGAGTCCCAAATCAAACACTGATAAAACTTCAAATGGCCCTAACTTCTATACGGTACGTCCTACACCTATCAAAGTTTGCAACATACAAATGCTTGTAACTTTTTACTGGAGCGTCATAAAACCTTGAAATTTTGTAACAATGAAGTACCCGAGCTTCTTGTGAATTTAAGCTATCGCTCAAAGCTATGCTACCCTAGAGTCCCAAATCAAACACTGATAAAACTTCAAACGCCCCTAACTTCTTTACGGTACGTCCTACACCTATCAAAGTTTGCAACATACAAATGCTTGTAACTTTTTAATGGAACGTCATAAGACCTTGAAGTTTTGTAACAATAAAGTACTCGAGCCTCTTGTCAATATAAGCTATCGCTCAAAGCTATGCTACCCTAGAGTCCCAAATCAAACACTGATAAAACTTCAAATTGCCCCAACTTCTATACGGTACGTCCTACACCTATCAAAGTTGGCAACATTCAAATGCTGGTAACTTTTTACTGGAGCGTCAGAAAACCTTGAAATTTTGTAACAATAAAGTAACCGAACCTCTTGTCAATTTAAGCCATCGCTCAAAGCTATGCTACCCTAGAGTCCCAAATCAAACACTGATAAAACTTCAAATGGCCCTAACTTCTATACGGTACGTCGTACACCTATCAAAGTTTGTAACATACAAATGCTTGTAACATTTTACTGGAGCGTCATAAAACCTTGAAATTTTGTAACAATGAAGTACCCGAGCCTCTTGTCAATTTAAGCTATCGCTCAAAGCTATGCTACCCTAGAGTCCCAAATCAAACACTGATAAAACTTCAAACGCCCCTAACTTCATTACGGTGCGTCCTACACCTATCAAAGTTTGCAACATACAAATGCTTGTAACTTTTTACTGGAGCGTCATAAAACCTTGAAATTTTGTAACAATAAAGTACTCGAGCCTCTTGTAAATTTAAGCCATCGCTCAAAGCTATGCTACCCTTGAGTCCCAAATCAAACACTGATAAAACTTCAAATGGCCCTAACTTCTATACGGTACGTCCTACACCTATCAAAGTTTGCAACATACAAATGCTTGTAACTTTTTACTGGAGCGTCATAAGACCTTGAAATTTTGTAACAATAAAGTACTCGAGCCTCTTGTAAATTTAAGCCATCGCTCAAAGCTATGCTACCCTAGAGTCCCAAATCAAACACTGATAAAACTTCAAATGGCCCTAACTTCTTTACGGTACGTCCTCCACCTATCAAAGTTGGCAACATTCAAATGCTTGTAACTTTTTACTGGAGCGTCATAAAACCTTGAAATTTTGTAACAATAAAGTACTCGAGCATCTTGTCAATTTAAGGTATCGCTCAAAACTATGCTACCCTAGAGTCCCAAATCAAACACTGATAAAACTTCAAACGCCCCTAACTTCTATACGGTACGTCCTAAACCTATCAAAGTTTGCAACATACAAATGCTTGTAACTTTTTACTGGAGCGTCATAAAACCTTGAAATTTTGTAGCAATAAAGTACTCGAGCCTCTTGTCAATTTAAGCCATCGCTCAAAGCTATGCTACCCTTGAGTCCCAAATCAAACACTGATAAAACTTCAAATGGCCCTTACTTCTATACGCTACGTCCTACACCTATCAAAGTTTGCAACATACAAATGCTTGTAACTTTTTACTGGAGCGTCATAAAACCTTGAAATTTTTTAACAATGAAGTACCCGAGCCTCTTGTCAATTTAAGCTATCGCTCAAAGCTATTCTACCCTAGAGTCCCAAATCAAACACTGATACAACTTCAAACGCCCCTAACTTCATTACGGTGCGTCCTACACCTATCAAAGTTTGCAACATACAAATGCTTGTAACTTTTTACTGGAGCGTCATAAAACCTTGAAATTTTGTAACAATAAAGTACTCCAGCCTCTTGTAAATTTAAGCCATCGCTCAAAGCTATGCTACCCTTGAGTCCCAAATCAAACACTGATAAAACTTCAAATGGCCCTAACTTCTATACGGTACGTCCTACACCTATCAAAGTTTGCAACATACAAATACTTGTATATTTTTACTACTTTACCTAGAGTCCCAAATCAAACACTGATAAAACTTCAAATGGCCCTAACTTCTATACGGTACGTCCTACACCTATCAAAGTTTGCAACATACAAATGCTTGTAACTTTTTACTGGAGCGTCATAAAACCTTGAAATTTTGTAACAATGAAGTACCCGAGCTTCTTGTGAATTTAAGCTATCGCTCAAAGCTATGCTACCCTAGAGTCCCAAATCAAACACTGATAAAACTGCAAACGCCCCTAACTTCATTACGGTGCGTCCTACACCTATCAAAGTTTGCAACATACAAATGCTTGTAACTTTTTACTGGAGCGTCATAAAACCTTGAAATTTTGTAACAATGAAGTACTCGAGCCTCTTGTAAATTTAAGCCATCGCTCAAAGCTATGCTACCCTAGAGTCCCAAATCAAACACTGATAAAACTTCAAACGCCCCTAACTTCTATACGGTACGTCCTAAACCTATCAAAGTTTGCAACATGCAAATGCTTGTAACTTTTTACTGGAGCGTCATAAAACCTTGAAATTTTGTAACAATGAAGTACCCGAGCCTCTTGTCAATTTAAGCCATCGCTCAAAGCTATGCTACCCTTGAGTCCCAAATCAAACACTGATAAAACTTCAAACGCCCCTAACTTCTTTACGGTACGTCCTACACCTATCAAAATTTGCAGCATACAAATGCTTGTAACTTTTTACTGGAGCGTCATAAAACCTTGAAATTTTGTAACAGTAAAGTACCCGAGCCTCTTGTCAATTTAAGCCATCGCTCAAAGCTATGCTACCCTTGAGTCCCAAATCAAACACTGATAAAACTTCAAATGGCCCTAACTTCTATACGGTACGTCCTACACCAATCAAAGTTTGCAACATACAAATGCTTTTAACTTTTTACTGGAGCGTCATAAAACCTTGAAATTTTGTAACAATGAAGTACCCGAGCCTCTTGTCAATTTAAGCTATCGCTTAAAGCTATGCTACCCTAGAGTCCCAAATCAAACACTGATAAAACTTCAAACGCCCCTAACTTCGTTACGGTGCGTCCTACACCTATCAAAGTTTGCAACATACAAATGCTTGTAACTTTTTACTGGAGCGACATAAAACCTTGAAATTTTGTAACAATAAAGTACTCGAGCCTCTTGTAAATTTAAGCCATCGCTCAAAGCTATGCTACCCTTGAGTCCCAAATCTAACAGTGATAAAACTTCAAATGGCCCTAACTTCTATACGGTACGTCCTACACCTATCAAAGTTTGCAACATACAAATGCTTGTAACTTTTTACTGGAGCGTCATAAGACCTTGAAATTTTGTAACAACAAAGTACTCGAGCATCTTGTCAATTTAAGCCATCGCTCAAAGCTATGCTACCCTAGAGTCGCAAATCAAACACTGATAAAACTTCAAATGGCCCTAACTTCTATACGGTACGTCCTACACCTATCAAAGTTTGCAACATACAAATACTTGTATCTTTTTACTACTTTACCTAGAGTCCCAAATCAAACACTGATAAAACTTCAAACGCCCCTAACTTCTTTACGGTACGTCCTACACCTATCAAAGTTTGCAACATACAAATGCTTGTAACTTTTTACTGGAGCGTCATAAAACCTTGAAGTTTTGTAACAATAAAGTACTCGAGCCTGTTGTCAATTTAAGCCATCGCTCAAAGCTATGCTACCCTAGAGTCCCAAATCAAACACTGATAAAACTTCAAACGCCCCTAACTTCTTTACGGTACGTCCTACACCTATCAAAGTTTGCAACATACAAATGCTTGTAACTTTTTAATGGAACGTCATAAGACCTTGAAGTTTTGTAACAATAAAGTACTCGAGCCTCTTGTCAATATAAGCTATCGCTCAAAGCTATGCTACCCTAGAGTCCCAAATCAAACACTGATAAAACTTCAAATGGCCCCAACTTCTATACGGTACGTCCTACACCTATCAAAGTTGGCAACATTCAAATGCTGGTAACTTTTTACTGGAGCGTCAGAAAACCTTGAAATTTTGTAACAATAAAGTAACCGAACCTCTTGTCAATTTAAGCCATCGCTCAAAGCTATGCTACCCTAGAGTCCCAAATCAAACACTGATAAAACTTCAAATGGCCCTAACTTCTATACGGTACGTCGTACACCTATCAAAGTTTGTAACATACAAATGCTTGTAACTTTTTACTGGAGCGTCATAAAACCTTGAAATTTTGTAACAATGAAGTACCCGAGCCTCTTGTCAATTTAAGCTATCGCTCAAAGCTATTCTACCCTAGAGTCCCAAATCAAACACTGATAAAACTTCAAACGCCCCTAACTTCATTACGGTGCGTCCTACACCTATCAAAGTTTGCAACATACAAATGCTTGTAACTTTTTACTGGAGCGTCATAAAACCTTGAAATTTTGTAACAATAAAGTACTCGAGCCTCTTGTAAATTTAAGCCATCGCTCAAAGCTATGCTACCCTTGAGTCCCAAATCAAACACTGATAAAACTTCAAATGGCCCTAACTTCTATACGGTACGTCCTACACCTATCAAAGTTTGCAACATACAAATGCTTGTAACTTTTTACTGGAGCGTCATAAGACCTTGAAATTTTGTAACAATAAAGTACTCGAGCCTCTTGTAAATTTAAGCCATCGCTCAAAGCTATGCTACCCTAGAGTCCCAAATCAAACACTGATAAAACTTCAAATGGCCCTAACTTCTTTACGGTACGTCCTCCACCTATCAAAGTTGGCAACATTCAAATGCTTGTAACTTTTTACTGGAGCGTCATAAAACCTTGAAATTTTGTAACAATAAAGTACTCGAGCATCTTGTCAATTTAAGGTATCGCTCAAAGCTATGCTACCCTAGAGTCCCAAATCAAACACTGATAAAACTTCAAACGCCCCTAACTTCTATACGGTACGTCCTAAACCTATCAAAGTTTGCAACATACAAATGCTTGTAACTTTTTACTGGAGCGTCATAAAACCTTGAAATTTTGTAACAATAAAGTACTCGAGCCTCTTGTCAATTTAAGCCATCGCTCAAAGCTATGCTACCCTTGAGTCCCAAATCAAACACTGATAAAACTTCAAATGGCCCTTACTTCTATACGCTACGTCCTACACCTATCAAAGTTTGCAACATACAAATGCTTGTAACTTTTTACTGGAGCGTCATAAAACCTTGAAATTTTTTAACAATGAAGTACCCGAGCCTCTTGTCAATTTAAGCTATCGCTCAAAGCTATTCTACCCTAGAGTCCCAAATCAAACACTGATACAACTTCAAACGCCCCTAACTTCATTACGGTGCGTCCTACACCTATCAAAATTTGCAGCATACAAATGCTTGTAACTTTTTACTGGAGCGTCATAAAACCTTGAAATTTTGTAACAATGAAGTACTCGAGCCTCTTGTAAATTTAAGCCATCGCTCAAAGCTATGCTACCCTAGAGTCCCAAATGAAACACTGATAAAACTTCAAACGCCCCTAACTTCTATACGGTACGTCCTAAACCTATCAAAGTTTGCAACATGCAAATGCTTGTAACTTTTTACTGGAGCGTCATAAAACCTTGAAATTTTGTAACAATGAAGTACCCGAGCCTCTTGTCAATTTAAGCCATCGCTCAAAGCTATGCTACCCTTGAGTCCCAAATCAAACACTGATAAAACTTCAAACGCCCCTAACTTCTTTACGGTACGTCCTACACCTATCAAAATTTGCAGCATACAAATGCTTGTAACTTTTTACTGGAGCGTCATAAAACCTTGAAATTTTGTAACAGTAAAGTACCCGAGCCTCTTGTCAATTTAAGCCATCGCTCAAAGCTATGCTACCCTTGAGTCCCAAATCAAACACTGATAAAACTTCAAATGGCCCTAACTTCTATACGGTACGTCCTACACCAATCAAAGTTTGCAACATACAAATGCTTGTAACTTTTTACTGGAGCGTCATAAAACCTTGAAATTTTGTAACAATGAAGTACCCGAGCCTCTTGTCAATTTAAGCTATCGCTTAAAGCTATGCTACCCTAGAGTCCCAAATCAAACACTGATAAAACTTCAAACGCCCCTAACTTCGTTACGGTGCGTCCTACACCTATCAAAGTTTGCAACATACAAATGCTTGTAACTTTTTACTGGAGCGACATAAAACCTTGAAATTTTGTAACAATAAAGTACTCGAGCCTCTTGTAAATTTAAGCCATCGCTCAAAGCTATGCTACCCTTGAGTCCCAAATCTAACAGTGATAAAACTTCAAATGGCCCTAACTTCTATACGGTACGTCCTACACCTATCAAAGTTTGCAACATACAAATGCTTGTAACTTTTTACTGGAGCGTCATAAGACCTTGAAATTTTGTAACAACAAAGTACTCGAGCATCTTGTCAATTTAAGCCATCGCTCAAAGCTATGCTACCCTAGAGTCGCAAATCAAACACTGATAAAACTTCAAATGGCCCTAACTTCTATACGGTACGTCCTACACCTATCAAAGTTTGCAACATACAAATACTTGTATCTTTTTACTACTTTACCTAGAGTCCCAAATCAAACACTGATAAAACTTCAAACGCCCCTAACTTCTTTACGGTACGTCCTACACCTATCAAAGTTTGCAACATACAAATGCTTGTAACTTTTTACTGGAGCGTCATAAAACCTTGAAGTTTTGTAACAATAAAGTACTCGAGCCTGTTGTCAATTTAAGCCATCGCTCAAAGCTATGCTACCCTAGAGTCCCAAATCAAACACTGATAAAACTTCAAACGCCCCTAACTTCTTTACGGTACGGCCTACACCTATCAAAGTTTGCAACATACAAATGCTTGTAACTTTTTAATGGAACGTCATAAGACCTTGAAGTTTTGTAACAATAAAGTACTCGAGCCTCTTGTCAATATAAGCTATCGCTCAAAGCTATGCTACCCTAGAGTCCCAAATCAAACACTGATAAAACTTCAAATGGCCCCAACTTCTATACGGTACGTCCTACACCTATCAAAGTTGGCAACATTCAAATGCTGGTAACTTTTTACTGGAGCGTCAGAAAACCTTGAAATTTTGTAACAATAAAGTACCCGAACCTCTTGTCAATTTAAGCCATCGCTCAAAGCTATGCTACCCTAGAGTCCCAAATCAAACACTGATAAAACTTCAAATGGCCCTAACTTCTATACGGTACGTCCTACACCTATCAAAGTTTGTAACATACAAATGCTTGTAACTTTTTACTGGAGCGTCATAAAACCTTGAAATTTTGTAACAATGAAGTACCCGAGCCTCTTGTCAATTTAAGCTATCGCTCAAAGCTATGCTACCCTAGAGTCCCAAATCAAACACTGATAAAACTTCAAACGCCCCTAACTTCATTACGGTGCGTCCTACACCTATCAAAGTTTGCAACATACAAATGCTTGTAACTTTTTACCGGAGCGTCATAAAACCTTGAAATTTTGTAACTATAAAGTACTCGAGCCTCTTGTAAATTTAAGCCATCGCTCAAAGCTATGCTACCCTTGAGTCCCAAATCAAACACTGATAAAACTTCAAATGGCCCTAACTTCTATACGGTACGTCCTACACCTATCAAAGTTTGCAACATACAAATGCTTGTAACTTTTTACTGGAGCGTCATAAGACCTTGAAATTTTGTAACAATAAAGTACTCGAGCCTCTTGTAAATTTAAGCCATCGCTCAAAGCTATGCTACCCTAGAGTCCCAAATCAAACACTGATAAAACTTTAAATGGCCCTAACTTCTTTACGGTACGTCCTCCACCTATCAAAGTTGGCAACATTCAAATGCTTGTAACTTTTTACTGGAGCTTCATAAAACCTTGAAATTTTGTAACAATGAAGTACCCGAGCCTCTTGTCAATTTAAGCTATCGCTCAAAGCTATGCTACCCTAGAGTCCCAAATCAAACACTGATAAAACTTCAAATGGCCCTAACTTCTTTACGGTACGTCCTACACCTATCAAAGTTGGCAACATTCAAATGCTTGTAACTTTTTACTGGAGCGTCATAAAACCTTGAAATTTTGTAACAATAAAGTACTCGAGCATCTTGTCAATTTAAGTTATCGCTCAAAACTATGCTGCCCTAGAGTCCCAAATCAAACACTGATAAAACTTCAAATGCCCTAACTTCTATACGGTACGTCCTAAACCTATCAAAGTTTGCAATATACAAATGCTTGTAACTTTTTACTGGAGCGTCATAAAACCTTGAAATTTTGTAACAATAAAGTACTCGAGCCTCTTGTCAATTTAAGCCATCGCTCAAAGCTATGCTACCCTTGAGTCCCAAATCAAACACTGATAAACTTCAAACGCCCCTAACTTCTTTACGGTACGTCCTACACCTATCAAAGTTTGCAGCATACAAATGCTTGTAACTTTTTACTGGAGCGTCATAAAACCTTGAAATTTTGTAACAGTAAAGTACCCGAGCCTCTTGTCAATTTAAGCCATCGCTCAAAGCTATGCTACCCTTGAGTCCCAAATCAAACACTGATAAAACTTCAAATGGCCCTAACTTCTATACGGTACGTCCTACACCTATCAAAGTTTGCAACATACAAATGCTTGTAACTTTTTACTGGAGCGTCATAAAACCTTGTAATTTTGTAACAATGAAGTACCCGAGCCTCTTGTAAATTTAAGCCATCGCTCAAAGCTATGCTACCCTTGAGTCCCAAATCTAACAGTGATAAAACTTCAAATGGCCCTAACTTCTATACGGTACGTCCTACACCTATCAAAGTTTGCAACATACAAATGCTTGTAACTTTTTACTGGAGCGTCATAAGAGCTTGAAATTTTGTAACAACAAAGTACTCGAGCATGTTGTCAATTTAAGCCATCGCTCAAAGCTATGCTACCCTAGAGTCCCAAATCAAACACTGATAAAACTTCAAACGCCCCTAACTTCTTTACGGTACGTCCTACACCTATCAAAGTTTGCAACATACAAATGCTTGTAACTTTTTACTGGAGCGTCATAAAACCTTGAAGTTTTGTAACAATAAAGTACTCGAGCCTGTTGTCAATTTAAGCCATCGCTCAAAGCTATGCTACCCTAGAGTCCCAAATCAAACACTGATAAAACTTCAAACGCCCCTAACTTCTTTACGGTACGTCCTACACCTATCAAAGTTTGCAACATACAAATGCTTGTAACTTTTTAATGGAACGTCATAAGACCTTGAAGTTTTGTAACAATAAAGTACTCGAGCCTCTTGTCAATATAAGCTATCGCTCAAAGCTATGCTACCCTAGAGTCCCAAATCAAACACTGATAAAACTTCAAATGGCCCCAACTTCTATACGGTACGTCCTACACCTATCAAAGTTGGCAACATTCAAATGCTGGTAACTTTTTACTGGAGCGTCAGAAAACCTTGAAATTTTGTAACAATAAAGTACCCGAACCTCTTGTCAATTTAAGCCATCGCTCAAAGCTATGCTACCCTAGAGTCCCAAATCAAACACTGATAAAACTTCAAATGGCCCTAACTTCTATACGGTACGTCCTACACCTATCAAAGTTTGTAACATACAAATGCTTGTAACTTTTTACTGGAGCGTCATAAAACCTTGAAATTTTGTAACAATGAAGTACCCGAGCCTCTTGTCAATTTAAGCTATCGCTCAAAGCTATGCTACCCTAGAGTCCCAAATCAAACACTGATAAAACTTCAAACGCCCCTAACTTCATTACGGTGCGTCCTACACCTATCAAAGTTTGCAACATACAAATGCTTGTAACTTTTTACTGGAGCGTCATAAAACCTTGAAATTTTGTAACAATAAAGTACTCGAGCCTCTTGTAAATTTAAGCCATCGCTCAAAGCTATGCTACCCTTGAGTCCCAAATCAAACACTGATAAAACTTCAAATGGCCCTAACTTCTATACGGTACGTCCTACACCTATCAAAGTTTGCAACATACAAATGCTTGTAACTTTTTACTGGAGCGTCATAAGACCTTGAAATTTTGTAACAATAAAGTACTCGAGCCTCTTGTAAATTTAAGCCATCGCTCAAAGCTATGCTACCCTAGAGTCCCAAATCAAACACTGATAAAACTTTAAATGGCCCTAACTTCTTTACGGTACGTCCTCCACCTATCAAAGTTGGCAACATTCAAATGCTTGTAACTTTTTACTGGAGCGTCATAAAACCTTGAAATTTTGTAACAATAAAGTACTTGAGCATCTTGTCAATTTAAGGTATCGCTCAAAACTATGCTACCCTAGAGTCCCAAATCAAACACTGATAAAACTTCAAACGCCCCTAACTTCTATACGGTACGTCCTAAACCTATCAAAGTTTGCAACATACAAATGCTTGTAACTTTTTACTGGAGCGTCATAAAACCTTGAAATTTTTTAACAATAAAGTACTCGAGCCTCTTGTCAATTTAAGCCATCGCTCAAAGCTATGCTACCCTTGAGTCCCAAATCAAACACTGATAAAACTTCAAATGGCCCTAACTTCTATACGGTACGTCCTACACCTATCAAAGTTTGCAACATACAAATGCTTGTAACTTTTTACTGGAGCGTCATAAAACCTTGAAATTTTGTAACAATGAAGTACCCGAGCCTCTTGTCAATTTAAGCTATCGCTCAAAGCTATGCTACCCTAGAGTCCCAAATCAAACACTGATAAAACTTCAAATGGCCCTAACTTCTTTACGGTACGTCCTACACCTATCAAAGTTGGCAACATTCAAATGCTTGTAACTTTTTACTGGAGCGTCATAAAACCTTGAAATTTTGTAACAATAAAGTACTCGAGCATCTTGTCAATTTAAGTTATCGCTCAAAACTATGCTGCCCTAGAGTCCCAAATCAAACACTGATAAAACTTCAAATGCCCTAACTTCTATACGGTACGTCCTAAACCTATCAAAGTTTGCAATATACAAATGCTTGTAACTTTTTACTGGAGCGTCATAAAACCTTGAAATTTTGTAACAATAAAGTACTCGAGCCTCTTGTCAATTTAAGCCATCGCTCAAAGCTATGCTACCCTTGAGTCCCAAATCAAACACTGATAAACTTCAAACGCCCCTAACTTCTTTGCGGTACGTCCTACACCTATCAAAGTTTGCAGCATACAAATGCTTGTAACTTTTTACTGGAGCGTCATAAAACCTTGAAATTTTGTAACAGTAAAGTACCCGAGCCTCTTGTCAATTTAAGCCATCGCTCAAAGCTATGCTACCCTTGAGTCCCAAATCAAACACTGATAAAACTTCAAATGGCCCTAACTTCTATACGGTACGTCCTACACCTATCAAAGTTTGCAACATACAAATGCTTGTAACTTTTTACTGGAGCGTCATAAAACCTTGTAATTTTGTAACAATGAAGTACCCGAGCCTCTTGTCAATTTAAGCTATCGCTGAAAACTATGCTACCCTAGAGTCCCAAATCAAACAATGATAAAACTTCAAATGGCCCTAACTTCTATACGGTATGTCCTACACCTATCAAAGTTTGCAACATACAAATGCTTGTAACTTTTTACTGGAGCGTCATAAAGCCTTGAAATTTTGTAACAATGAAGTACTCGAGCCTCTTGTAAATTTAAGCTATCGCTCAAAACTATGCTACCCTAGAGTTCCAAATCAAACACTGATAAAACTTCAAATGGCTCTAACTTCTTAACGGTACGTCCTACACCTATCAAAGTTTGCA
The DNA here is from genome assembly GCA_920105625.2 of Clusia tigrina. Lineage (NCBI taxonomy): Eukaryota > Metazoa > Arthropoda > Insecta > Diptera > Clusiidae > Clusia > Clusia tigrina. The sequence continues at coordinate 113,085,016 of OV050032.1, forward strand.
ACATACAAATGCATGTAACTTTTTACTGGAGCGTCATAAAACCTTGAAATTTTGTAACAATGAAATACCCGAGCCTCTTGTCAATTTAAGCTATCGCTCAAAACTATGCTACCCTAGAGTCCCAAATCAAACACTGATAAAACTTCAAACGCCCCTAACTTATTTACGGTACGTCCTACACCTATCAAAGTTTGCAACATACAAATGCTTGTATCTTTTTACTGGAGCGTCATAAACCCTTGAAATTATGTAACAATAAAGTACTCGACCCTCTTGTCAATTTAAGCTATCGCTCAAAGTTATGCTACCCTAGAGTCCCAAATCAAACACTGATAAAACTTCAAACGCCCCTAACTTCTTTACGGTACGTCCTACACCTATCAAAGTTTGCAACATACAAATGCTTGTAACTTTTTACTGGAGCGTCATAAAACCTTAAAATTTTGTAACAATAAAGTACCCGAGCCTCTTGCCAATTTAGGCCATCGCTCAAAGCTATGCTACCCTTGAGTCCCAAATCAAACACTGATAAAACTTCAAATGGCCCTAACTTCTATACGGTACGTCCTACACCTATCAAAGTTTGCAACATAGAAATGCTTGTATCTTTTTACTGGAGCGTCATGAAACCTTGAAATTTTGTAACAATAAAGTACTCGAGCCTCTTGGCAATTTAAGACATCGCTCAAAGCTATGCTACCCTAGAGTCCCAAATCAAACACTGATAAAACTTCAAACGCCCCTAACTTCTTTACGGTACGTCCTACACCTATCAAAGTTTGCAACATACAAATGCTTGTAACTTTTTACTGGAGCGTCATAAAAGCTTGAACTTTTGTAACAATGAAGTACCCGAGCCTCTTGTCAATTTAAGCCATCGCTCAAAGCTATGCTACCCTTGAGTCCCAAATCAAACACTGATAAAACTTCAAATGGCCCTAACTTCTATACGGTACGTCCTACACCTATCAAAGTTTGCAACATACAAATGCTTGTAACTTTTTACTGCAGCGTCATAAAGCCTTGAAATTTTGTAACAATAAAGTACTCGAGCCATTTGTCAATTTAAGCTATCGCTCAAAACTATGCTACCCTAGAGTTCCAAATCAAACACTGATAAAACTTCAAATGGCTCTAACTTCTTTACGGTACGTCCTACACCTATCAAAGTTTGCAACATACAAATGCTAGTATCTTTTTACTGGAGCGTCATAAACCATTAAAATTTTGTAACAATAAAGTACTCGAGCCTCTTGTCAATTTAAGCCATCGCTCAAAGCTATGCTACCCTTGAGTCCCAAATCAAACACTGATAAAACTTCAAACGCCCCTAACTTCTTTACGGTACGTCCTACACCTATCAAAGTTTGCAGCATACAAATGCTTGTAACTTTTTACTGGAGCGTCATAAAACCTTGAAATTTTGTAACAGTAAAGTACCCGAGCCTCTTGTCAATTTAAGCCATCGCTCAAAGCTATGCTACCCTTGAGTCCCAAATCAAACACTGATAAAACTTCAAATGGCCCTAACTTCTATACGGTACGTCCTACACCTATCAAAGTTTGCAACATACAAATGCTTGTAACTTTTTACTGGAGCGTCATAAAACCTTGCAATTTTGTAACAATGAAGTACCCGAGCCTCTTGTCAATTTAAGCTATCGCTCAAAACTATCTACCCTAGAGTCCCAAATCAAACAATGATAAAACTTCAAATGGCCCTAACTTCTATACGGTATGTCCTACACCTATCAAAGTTTGCAACATACAAATGCTTGTAACTTTTTACTGGAGCGTCATAAAGCCTTGAAATTTTGTAACAATGTAGTACTCGAGCCTCTTGTCAATTTAAGCTATCGCTCAAAACTATGCTACCCTAGAGTTCCAAATCAAACACTGATAAAACTTCAAATGGCTCTAACTTCTTTACGGTACGTCCTACACCTATCAAAGTTTGCAACATACAAATGCTTGTAACTTTTTACTGGAGCGTCATAAAACCTTGAAATTTTGTAACAATGAAATACCCGAGCCTCTTGTCAATTTAAGCTATCGCACAAAACTATGCTACCCTAGAGTCCCAAATCAAACACTGATAAAACTTCAAACGCCCCTAACTTATTTACGGTACGTCCTACACCTATCAAAGTTTGCAACATACAAATGCTTGTATCTTTTTACTGGAGCGTCATAAACCCTTGAAATTATGTAACAATAAAGTACTCGACCCTCTTGTCAATTTATGCTATCGCTCAAAGCTATGCTACCCTAGAGTCCCAAATCAAACACTGATAAAACTTCAAACGCCCCTAACTTCTTTACGGTACCTCCTACACCTATCAAAGTTTGCAACATACAAATGCTTGTAACTTTTTACTGGAGCGTCATAAAACCTTAAAATTTTGTAACAATAAAGTACCCGAGCCTCTTGCCAATTTAGGCCATCGCTCAAAGCTATGCTACCCTTGAGTCCCAAATCAAACACTGATAAAACTTCAAATGGCCCTAACTTCTATACGGTACGTCCTACACCTATCAAAGTTTGCAACATACAAATGCTTGTATCTTTTTACTGGAGCGTCATAAAACCTTGAAATTTTGTAACAATAAAGTACTCGAGCCTCTGGTCAATTTAAGACATCGCTCAAAGCTATGCTACCCTAGAGTCCCAAATCAAACACTGATAAAACTTCAAACGCCCCTAACTTCTTTACGGTACGTCCTACACCTATCAAAGTTTGCAACATATAAATGCTTGTAACTTTTTACTGGAGCGTCATAAAACCTTGAAATTTTGTAACAATGAAGTACCCGAGCCTCTTGTCAATTTAAGCCATCGCTCAAAGCTATGCTACCCTGGAGTCCCAAATCAAACAATGATAAAACTTCAAATGGCCCTAACTTCTATACGGTATGTCCTACACCTATCAAAGTTTGCAACATACAAATGCTTGTAACTTTTTACTGGAGCGTCATAAAGCCTTGAAATTTTGTAACAATAAAGTACTCGAGCCTCTTGTCAATTTAAGCTATCGCTCAAAACTATGCTACCCTAGAGTTCCAAATCAAACACTGATAAAACTTCAAATGGCTCTAACTTCTTTACGGTACGTCCTACACCTATCAAAGTTTGCAACATACAAATGCTTGTAACTTTTTACTGGAGCGTCATAAAACCTTGAAATTTTGTAACAATGAAGTACCCGAGCCTCTTGTCAATTTAAGCTATCGCTCAAAGCTATGCTACCCTTGAGTCCCAAATCAAACACTGATAAAACTTCAAATGGCACTAACTTCTATACGGTACGTCCTACACCTATCAAAGTTTGCAACATACAAATGCTTGTATCTTTTTACTGGAGCGTCATAAAACCTTGAAATTTTGTAGCAATAAAGTACTCGAGCCTCTTGTCAATTTAAGCCATCGCTCAAAGCTATGCTACCCTTGAGTCCCAAATCAAACACTGATAAAACTTCAAACGCCCCTAACTTCTTTACGGTACGTCCTACACCTATCAAAGTTTGCAACATACAAATGCTTGTAACTTTTTACTGGAGCGTCATAAAACCTTGAAATTTTGTAACAATAAAGTACTCGAGCCTCTTGTCAATTTAAGCCATCGCTCAAAGCTATGCTACCCTTGGTTGCAAATCAAACACTGATAAAACTTCAAATGGCCCTAACTTCTATACGGTACGTCCTACACCTATCAAAGTTTGCAACATACAAATGGTTGTATCTTTTTACTGGAGCTTCATAAAACCTTGAAATTTTGTAACAATAAAGTACTCGAGCCTCTTGTCAATTTAAGCTATCGCTCAAAGCTATGCTACCCTTGAGTCCCAAATCAAACACTGATAAAACTTCAAACGCCCCTAACTTCTTTACGGTACGTCCTACACCTATCAGACTTTGCAACATACAAATGCTTGTAACTTTTTACTGGAGCGTCATAAAACCTTGAAATTTTGTAACAATAAAGTACTCGAGCATCTTGTCAATTTAAGCCATCGCTCAAAGCTATGCTACCCTAGAGTCGCAAATCAAACACTGATAAAACTTCAAATGGCCCTAACTTCTATACGGTACGTCCTACACCTATCAAAGTTTGCAACATACAAATACTTGTATCTTTTTACTACTTTACCTAGAGTCCCAAATCAAACACTGATAAAACTTCAAATGGCCCTAACTTCTATACGGTACGTCCTACACCTATCAAAGTTTGCAACATACAAATGCTTGTAACTTTTTACTGGAGCGTCATAAAACCTTGAAATTTTGTAACAATGAAGTACCCGAGCCTCTTGTGAATTTAAGCTATCGCTCAAAGCTATGCTACCCTAGAGTCCCAAATCAAACACTGATAAAACTTCAAACGCCCCTAACTTCATTACGGTGCGTCCTACACCTATCAAAGTTTGCAACATACAAATGCTTGTAACTTTTTACTGGAGCGTCATAAAACCTTGAAATTTTGTAACAATAAAGTACTCGAGCCTCTTGTAAATTTAAGCCATCGCTCAAAGCTATGCTACCCTTGAGTCCCAAATCAAACACTGATAAAACTTCAAATGGCCCTAACTTCTATACGGTACGTCCTACACCTATCAAAGTTTGCAACATACAAATGCTTGTAACTTTTTACTGGAGCGTCATAAGAACTTGAAATTTTGTAACAATAAAGTACTCGAGCCTCTTGTAAATTTAAGCCATCGCTCAAAGCTATGCTACCCTAGAGTCCCAAATCAAACACTGATAAAACTTCAAACGCCCCTAACTTCTATACGGTACGTCCTAAACCTATCAAAGTTTGCAACATGCAAATGCTTGTAACTTTTTACTGGAGCGTCATAAAACCTTGAAATTTTGTAACAATAAAGTACTCGAGCCTCTTGTCAATTTAAGCCATCGCTCAAAGCTATGCTACCCTTGAGTCCCAAATCAAACACTGATAAAACTTCAAACGCCCCTAACTTATTTACGGTACGTCCTACACCTATCAAAATTTGCAGCATACAAATGCTTGTAACTTTTTACTGGAGCGTCATAAAACCTTGAAATTTTGTAACAGTAAAGTACCCGAGCCTCTTGTCAATTTAAGCCATCGCTCAAAGCTATGCTACCCTTGAGTCCCAAATCAAACACTGATAAAACTTCAAATGGCCCTAACTTCTATACGGTACGTCCTACACCAATCAAAGTTTGCAACATACAAATGCTTGTAACTTTTTACTGTAGCGTCATAAAACCTTGAAATTTTGTAACAATGAAGTACCCGAGCCTCTTGTCAATTTAAGCTATCGCTTAAAGCTATGCTACCCTAGAGTCCCAAATCAAACACTGATAAAACTTCAAACGCCCCTAACTTCGTTACGGTGCGTCCTACACCTATCAAAGTTTGCAACATACAAATGCTTGTAACTTTTTACTGGAGCGACATAAAACCTTGAAATTTTGTAACAATAAAGTACTCGAGCCTCTTGTAAATTTAAGCCATCGCTCAAAGCTATGCTACCCTTGAGTCCCAAATCTAACACTGATAAAACTTCAAATGGCCCTAACTTCTATACGGTACGTCCTACACCTATCAAAGTTTGCAACATACAAATGCTTGTAACTTTTTACTGGAGCGTCATAAGACCTTGAAATTTTGTAACAATAAAGTACTCGAGCATCTTGTCAATTTAAGCCATCGCTCAAAGCTATGCTACCCTAGAGTCGCAAATCAAACACTGATAAAACTTCAAATGGTTCTAACTTCTATACGGTACGTCCTACACCTATCAAAGTTTGCAACATACAAATACTTGTATCTTTTTACTACTTTACCTAGAGTCCCAAATCAAACACTGATAAAACTTCAAACGCCCCTAACTTCTTTACGGTACGTCCTACACCTATCAAAGTTTGCAACATACAAATGCTTGTAACTTTTTACTGGAGCGTCATAAAACCTTGAAGTGTGGTAACAATAAAGTACTCGAGCCTGTTGTCAATTTAAGCCATCGCTCAAAGCTATGCTACCCTAGAGTCCCAAATCAAACACTGATAAAACTTCAAACGCCCCCAACTTCTATACGGTACGTCCTACACCTATCAAAGTTGGCAACATTCAAATGCTGGTAACTTTTTACTGGAGCGTCAGAAAACCTTGAAATTTTGTAACAATAAAGTACCCGAACCTCTTGTCAATTTAAGCCATCGCTCAAAGCTATGCTACCCTAGAGTCCCAAATCAAACACTGATAAAACTTCAAATGGCCCTAACTTCTATACGGTACGTCCTACACCTATCAAAGTTTGTAACATACAAATGCTTGTAACTTTTTACTGGAGCGTCATAAAACCTTGAAATTTTGTAACAATGAAGTACCCGAGCCTCTTGTCAATTTAAGCTATCGCTCAAAGCTATGCTACCCTAGAGTCCCAAATCAAACACTGATAAAACTTCAAACGCCCCTAACTTCATTACGGTGCGTCCTACACCTATCAAAGTTTGCAACATACAAATGCTTGTAACTTTTTACTGGAGCGTCATAAAACCTTGAAATTTTGTAACAATAAAGTACTCGAGCCTCTTGTAAATTTAAGCCATCGTTCAAAGCTATGCTACCCTAGAGTCCCAAATCAAACACTGATAAAACTTCAAATGGCCCTAACTTCTTTACGGTACGTCCTCCACCTATCAAAGTTGGCAACATTCAAATGCTTGTAACTTTTTACTGGAGCGTCATAAAACCTTGAAATTTTGTAACAATAAAGTACTCGAGCATCTTGTCAATTTAAGGTATCGCTCAAAACTATGCTACCCTAGAGTCCCAAATCAATCACTGATAAAACTTCAAAAGCCCCCAACTTCTATACGGTACGTCCTAAACCTATCAAAGTTTGCAACATACAAATGCTTGTAACTTTTTACTGGAGCGTCATAAAACCTTGAAATTTTGTATCAATAAAGTACTCGAGCCTCTTGTCAATTTAAGCCATCGCTCAAAGCTATGCTACCTTTGAGTCCCAAATCAAACACTGATAAAACTTCAAATGGCCCTAACTTCTATACGGTACGTCCTACACCTATCAAAGTTTGCAACATACAAATGCTTGTAACTTTTTACTGGAGCGTCATAAAATCTTGAAATTTTGTAACAATGAAGTACCCGAGCCTCTTGTCAATTTAAGCTATCGCTCAAAGCTATGCTACCCTAGAGTCCCAAATCAAGCACTGATACAACTTCAAACGCCCCTAACTTCATTACGGTGCGTCCTACACCTATCAAAGTTTGCAACATACAAATGCTTGTAACTTTTTACTGGAGCGTCGTAAAACCTTGAAATTTTGTAACAATAAAGTACTCGAGCCTCTTGTAAATTTAAGCCATCGCTCAAAGCTATGCTACCCTTGAGTCCCAAATCAAACACTGTTAAAACTTCAAATGGCCCTAACTTCTATACGGTACGTCCTACACCTATCAAAGTTTGCAACATACAAATACTTGTATCTTTTTACTACTTTACCTAGAGTCCCAAATCAAACACTGATAAAACTTCAAATGGCCCTAACTTCTATACGGTACGTCCTACACCTATCAAAGTTTGCAACATACAAATGCTTGTAACTTTTTACTGGAGCGTCATAAAACCTTGAAATTTTGTAACAATGAAGTACGCGAGCCTCTTGTGAATTTAAGCTATCGCTCAAAGCTATGCTACCCTAGAGTCCCAAATCAAACACTGATAAAACTTCAAACGCCCCTAACTTCATTACGGTGCGTCCTACACCTATCAAAGTTTGCAACATACAAATGCTTGTAACTTTTTACTGGAGCGTCATAAAACCTTGAAATTTTGTAACAATAAAGTACTCGAGCCTCTTGTAAATTTAAGCCATCGCTCAAAGCTATGCTACCCTTGAGTCCCAAATCAAACACTGATAAAACTTCAAATGGCCCTAACTTCTATACGGTACGTCCTACACCTATCAAAGTTTGCAACATGCAAATGCTTGTAACTTTTTACTGGAGCGTCATAAGAACTTGAAATTTTGTAACAATAAAGTACTCGAGCCTCTTGTAAATTTAAGCCATCGCTCAAAGCTATGCTACCCTAGAGTCCCAAATCAAACACTGATAAAACTTCAAACGCCCCTAACTTCTATACGGTACGTCCTAAACCTATCAAAGTTTGCAACATGCAAATGCTTGTAACTTTTTACTGGAGCGTCATAAAACCTTGAAATTTTGTAACAATAAAGTACTCGAGCCTCTTGTCAATTTAAGCCATCGCTCAAAGCTATGCTACCCTTGAGTCCCAAATCAAACACTGATAAAACTTCAAACGCCCCTAACTTCTTTACGGTACGTCCTACACCTATCAAAATTTGCAGCATACAAATGCTTGTAACTTTTTACTGGAGCGTCATAAAACCTTGAAATTTTGTAACAGTAAAGTACTCGAGCCTCTTGTAAATTTAAGCCATCGCTCAAAGCTATGCTACCCTAGAGTCCCAAATCAAACACTGATAAAACTTCAAATGGCCCTAACTTCTTTACGGTACGTCCTCCACCTATCAAAGTTGGCAACATTCAAATGCTTGTAACTTTTTACTGGAGCGTCATAAAACCTTGAAATTTTGTAACAATAAAGTACTCGAGCATCTTGTCAATTTAAGGTATCGCTCAAAACTATGCTACCCTAGAGTCCCAAATCAAACACTGATAAAACTTCAAACGCCCCTAACTTCTATACGGTACGTCCTAAACCTATCAAAGTTTGCAACATACAAATGCTTGTAACTTTTTACTGGAGCGTCATAAAACCTTGAAATTTTGTAACAATAAAGTACTCGAGCCTCTTGTCAATTTAAGCCATCGCTCAAAGCTATGCTACCCTTGAGTCCCAAATCAAACACTGATAAAACTTCAAATGGCCCTAACTTCTATACGGTACGTCCTACACCTATCAAAGTTTGCAACATACAAATGCTTGTAACTTTTTACTGGAGCGTCATAAAACCTTGAAATTTTGTAACAATGAAGTACCCGAGCCTCTTGTCAATTTAAGCTATCGCTCAAAGCTATGCTACCCTAGAGTCCCAAATCAAACACTGATACAACTTCAAACGCCCCTAACTTCATTACGGTGCGTCCTACACCTATCAAAGTTTGCAACATACAAATGCTTGTAACTTTTTACTGGAGCGTCATAAAACCTTGAAATTTTGTAACAATAAAGTACTCGAGCCTCTTGTAAATTTAAGCCATCGCTCAAAGCTATGCTACCCTTGAGTCCCAAATCAAACACTGATAAAACTTCAAATGGCCCTAACTTCTATACGGTACGTCCTACACCTATCAAAGTTTGCAACATACAAATGCTTGTAACTTTTTACTGGAGCGTCATAAGACCTTGAAATTTTGTAACAATAAAGTACTCGAGCCTCTTGTAAATTTAAGCCATCGCTCAAAGCTATGCTACCCTAGAGTCCCAAATCAAACACTGATAAAACTTCAAATGGCCCTAACTTCTTTACGGTACGTCCTACACCTATCAAAGTTTGCAACATACAAATGCTTGTAACTTTTTACTGGAGCGTCATAAAACCTTGAAATTTTGTAACAATAAAGTACTCGAGTCTCTTGTCAATTTAAGTTATCGCTCAAAACTATGCTGCCCTAGAGTCCCAAATCAAACACTGATAAAACTTCAAACGCCCTAACTTCTATACGGTACGTCCTAAACCTATCAAAGTTTGCAATATACAAATGCTTGTAACTTTTTACTGGAGCGTCATAAAACCTTGAAATTTTGTAACAATAAAGTACTCGAGCCTCTTGTCAATTTAAGCCATCGCTCAAAGCTATGCTACCCTTGAGTCCCAAATCAAACACTGATAAACTTCAAACGCCCCTAACTTCTTTACGGTACGTCCTACACCTATCAAAGTTTGCAGCATACAAATGCTTGTAACTTTTTACTGGAGCGTCATAAAACCTTGAAATTTTGTAACAGTAAAGTACCCGAGCCTCTTGTCAATTTAAGCCATCGCTCGAAGCTATGCTACCCTTGAGTCCCAAATCAAACACTGATAAAACTTCAAATGGCCCTAACTTCTATACGGTACGTCCTACACCTATCAAAGTTTGCAACATACAAATGCTTGTAACTTTTTACTGGAGCGTCATAAAACCTTGTAATTTTGTAACAATGAAGTACCCGAGCCTCTTGTCAATTTAAGCTATCGCTGAAAACTATGCTACCCTAGAGTCCCAAATCAAACAATGATAAAACTTCAAATGGCCCTAACTTCTATACGGTATGTCCTACACCTATCAAAGTTTGCAACATAGAAATGCTTGTAACTTTTTACTGGAGCGTCATAAAGCCTTGAAATTTTGTAACAATGAAGTACTCGAGCCTCTTGTCAATTTAAGCTATCGCTCAAAACTATGCTACCCTAGAGTTCCAAATCAAACACTGATAAAACTTCAAATGGCTCTAACTTCTTAACGGTACGTCCTACACCTATCAAAGTTTGCAACATACAAATGCTTGTAACTTTTTACTGGAGCGTCATAAAACCTTGAAATTTTGTAACAATGAAATACCCGAGCCTCTTGTCAATTTAAGCTATCGCTCAAAACTATGCTACCCTAGAGTCCCAAATCAAACACTGATAAAACTTCAAACGTCCCTAACTTATTTACGGTACGTCCTACACCTATCAAAGTTTGCAACATACAAATGCTTGTATCTTTTTACTGGAGCGTCATAAACCCTTGAAATTATGTAACAATAAAGTACTCGACCCTCTTGTCAATTTAAGCTATCGCTCAAAGTTATGCTACCCTAGAGTCCCAAATCAAACACTGATAAAACTTCAAACGCCCCTAACTTCTTTACGGTACGTCCTACACCTATCAAAGTTTGCAACATACAAATGCTTGTAACTTTTTACTGGAGCGTCATAAAACCTTAAAATTTTGTAACAATAAAGTACCCGAGCCTCTTGCCAATTTAGGCCATCGCTCAAAGCTATGCTACCCTTGAGTCCCAAATCAAACACTGATAAAACTTCAAATGGCCCTAACTTCTATACGGTACGTCCTACACCTATCAAAGTTTGCAACATACAAATGCTTGTATCTTTTTACTGGAGCGTCATGAAACCTTGAAATTTTGTAACAATAAAGTACTCGAGCCTCTTGGCAATTTAAGACATCGCTCAAAGCTATGCTACCCTAGAGTCCCAAATCAAACACTGATAAAACTTCAAACGCCCCTAACTTCTTTACGGTACGTCCTACACCTATCAAAGTTTGCAACATACAAATGCTTGTAGCTTTTTACTGGAGCGTCATAAAAGCTTCAACTTTTGTAACAATGAAGTACCCGAGCCTCTTGTCAATTTAAGCCATCGCTCAAAGCTATGCTACCCTAGAGTCCCAAAACAAACAATGATAAAACTTCAAATGGCCCTAAATTCTATACGGTATGTCCTACACCTATCAAAGTTTGCAACATACAAATGCTTGTAACTTTTTACTGGAGCGTCATAAAGCCTTGAAATTTTGTAACAATAAAGTACTCGAGCCATTTGTCAATTTAAGCTATCGCTCAAAACTATGCTACCCTAGAGTTCCAAATCAAACACTGATAAAACTTCAAATGGCTCTAACTTCTTTACGGTACGTCCTACACCTATCAAAGTTTGCAACATACAAATGCTAGTATCTTTTTACTGGAGCGTCATAAACCCTTAAAATTTTGTAACAATAAAGTACTCGAGCCTCTTGTCAATTTAAGCCATCGCTCAAAGCTATGCTACCCTTGAGTCCCAAATCAAACACTAATAAAACTTCAAACGCCCCTAACTTCTTTACGGTACGTCCTACACCTATCAAAGTTTGCAGCATACAAATGCTTGTAACTTTTTACTGGAGCGTCATAAAACCTTGAAATTTTGTAACAGTAAAGTACCCGAGCCTCTTGTCAATTTAAGCCATCGCTCAAAGCTATGCTACCCTTGAGTCCCAAATCAAACACTGATAAAACTTCAAATGGCCCTAACTTCTATACGGTACGTCCTACACCTATCAAAGTTTGCAACATACAAATGCTTGTAACTTTTTACTGGAGCGTCATAAAACCTTGAAATTTTGTAACAATGAAGTACCCGAGCCTCTTGTCAATTTAAGCTATCGCTCAAAACTATCTACCCTAGAGTCCCAAATCAAACAATGATAAAACTTCATATGGCCCTAACTTCTATACGGTATGTCCTACACCTATCAAAGTTTGCAACATACAAATGCTTGTAACTTTTTACTGGAGCGTCATAAAGCCTTGAAATTTTGTAACAATGTAGTACTCGAGCCTCTTGTCAATTTAAGCTATCGCTCAAAACTATGCTACCCTAGAGTTCCAAATCAAACACTAATAAAACTTCAAATGGCTCTAACTTCTTTACGGTACGTCCTACACCTATCAAAGTTTGCAACATACAAATGCTTGTAACTTTTTACTGGAGCGTCATAAAACCTTGAAATTTTGTAACAATGAAATACCCGAGCCTCTTGTCAATTTAAGCTATCGCACAAAACTATGCTACCCTAGAGTCCCAAATCAAACACTGATAAAACTTCAAACGCCCCTAACTTATTTACGGTACGTCCTACACCTATCAAAGTTTGCAACATACAAATGCTTGTATCTTTTTACTGGAGCGTCATAAACCCTTGAAATTATGTAGCAATAAAGTACTCGACCCTCTTGTCAATTTATGCTATCGCTCAAAGCTATGCTACCCTAGAGTTCCAAATCAAACACTGATAAAACTTCAAATGGCCCTAACTTCTATACGGTACGTCCTACACCTATCAAAGTTTGCAACATACAAATGCTTGTAACTTTTTACTGGAGCGTCATAAAACCTTGAAATTTTGTAACAATGAAGTACCCGAGCCTCTTGTCAATTTAAGCTATCGCTCAAAACTATCTACCCTAGAGTCCCAAATCAAACAATGATAAAACTTCAAATGGCCCTAACTTCTATACGGTATGTCCTACACCTATCAAAGTTTGCAACATACAAATGCTTGTAACTTTTTACTGGAGCGTCATAAAGCCTTGAAATTTTGTAACAATGTAGTACTCGAGCCTCTTGTCAATTTAAGCTATCGCTCAAAACTATGCTACCCTAGAGTTCCAAATCAAACACTAATAAAACTTCAAATGGCTCTAACTTCTTTACGGTACGTCCTACACCTATCAAAGTTTGCAACATACAAATGCTTGTAACTTTTTACTGGAGCGTCATAAAACCTTGAAATTTTGTAACAATGAAATACCCGAGCCTCTTGTCAATTTAAGCTATCGCACAAAACTATGCTACCCTAGAGTCCCAAATCAAACACTGATAAAACTTCAAACGCCCCTAACTTATTTACGGTACGTCCTACACCTATCAAAGTTTGCAACATACAAATGCTTGTATCTTTTTACTGGAGCGTCATAAACCCTTGAAATTATGTAACAATAAAGTACTCGACCCTCTTGTCAATTTATGCTATCGCTCAAAGCTATGCTACCCTAGAGTCCCAAATCAAACACTGATAAAACTTCAAACGCCCCTAACTTCTTTACGGTACGTCCTACACCTATCAAAGTTTGCAACATACAAATGCTTGTAACTTTTTACTGGAGCGTCATAAAACCTTAAAATTTTGTAACAATAAAGTACCCGAGCCTCTTGCCAATTTAGGCCATCGCTCAAAGCTATGCTACCCTTGAGTCCCAAATCAAACACTGATAAAACTTCAAATGGCCCTAACTTCTATACGGTACGTCCTACACCTATCAAAGTTTGCAACATACAAATGCTTGTATCTTTTTACTGGAGCGTCATAAAACCTTGAAATTTTGTAACAATAAAGTACTCGAGCCTCTGGTCAATTTAAGACATCGCTCAAAGCTATGCTACCCTAGAGTCCCAAATCAAACACTGATAAAACTTCAAACGCCCCTAACTTCTTTACGGTACGTCCTACACCTATCAAAGTTTGCAACATACAAATGCTTGTAACTTTTTACTGGAGCGTCATAAAACCTTGAAATTTTGTAACAATGAAGTACCCGAGCCTCTTGTCAATTTAAGCCATCGCTCAAAGCTATGCTACCCTGGAGTCCCAAATCAAACAATGATAAAACTTCAAATGGCCCTAACTTCTATACGGTATGTCCTACACCTATCAAAGTTTGCAACATACAAATGCTTGTAACTTTTTACTGGAGCGTCATAAAGCCTTGAACTTTTGTAACAATAAAGTACTCGAGCCTCTTGTCAATTTAAACTATCGCTCAAAACTATGCTACCCTAGAGTTCCAAATCAAACACTGATAAAACTTCAAATGGCTCTAACTTCTTTACGGTACGTCCTACACCTATCAAAGTTTGCAACATACAAATGCTTGTAACTTTTTACTGGAGCGTCATAAAACCTTGAAATTTTATAACAATGAAATACCCGAGCCTCTTGTGAATTTAAGCTATCGCTCAAAACTATGCTACAATAGAGTCCCAAATCAAACACTGATAAAACTTCAAACGCCCCTAACTTATTTACGGTACGTCCTACACCTATCAAAGTTTGCAACATACAAATGCTTGTATCTTTTTACTGGAGCGTCATAAACCCTTGAAATTTTGTAACAATAAAGTACTCGACCCTCTTGTCAATTTAAGCTATCGCTCAAAGCTATGCTACCCTAGAGTCCCAAATCAAACACTGATAAAACTTCAAACGCCCCTAACTTCTTTACGGTACGTCCTACACCTATCAAAGTTTGCAACATACAAATGCTTGTAACTTTTTACTGGAGCGTCATAAAACCTTGAAATTTTTTAACAATAAAGTACCCGAGCCTCTTGCCAATTTAGGCCATCGCTCAAAGCTATGCTACCCTTGAGTCCCAAATCAAACACTGATAAAACTTCAATCGCCCCTAACTTCTTTACGGTACGTCCTACACCTATCAAAGTTTGCAACATACAAATGCTTGTATCTTTTTACTGGAGCGTCATAAAACCTTGAAATTTTGTAACAATAAAGTACTCGAGCCTCTTGTCAATTTAAGACATCGCTCAAAGCTATGCTACCATAGAGTCCCAAATCAAACACTGATAAAACTTCAAACGCCCCTAACTTCTTTACGGTACGTCCTACACCTATCAAAGTTTGCAACATACAAATGCTTGTAATTTTTTAATGGAGCGTCATAAAACCTTGAAGTTTTGTAACAATAAAGTACTCGAGCCTCTTGTCAATTTAAGCCATCGCTTAAAGCTATGCTACCCTAGAGTCCCAAATCAAACAATGATAAAACTTCAAACGCCCCTAACTTCTTTACGGTACGTCCTACACCTATCAAAGTTTGCAACATACAAATGCTTGTAACTTTTTAATGGAGCGTCATAAAACCTTGAAGTTTTGTAACAATAAAGTACTCGAGCCTCTTGTCAATATAAGCTATCGCTCAAAGCTATGCTACCCTAGAGTCCCAAATCAAACACTGATAAAACTTCAAACGCCCCTAACTTCTTTACGGTACGTCCTACACCTATCAAAGTTTGCAACATACAAATGCTTGTAATTTTTTAATGGAGCGTCATAAAACCTTGAAGTTTTGTAACAATAAAGTACTCGAGCCTCTTGTCAATTTAAGCCATCGCTTAAAGCTATGCTACCCTAGAGTCCCAAATCAAACACTGATAAAACTTCAAACGCCCCTAACTTCTTTACGGTACGTCCTACACCTATCAAAGTTTGCAACATACAAATGCTTGTAACTTTTTAATGGAGCGTCATAAAACCTTGAAGTTTTGTAACAATAAAGTACTCGAGCCTCTTGTCAATATAAGCTATCGCTCAAAGCTATGCTACCCTAGAGTCCCAAATCAAACACTGATAAAACTTCACATGGCCCTAACTTCTACACGGTACGTCCTACACCTATCAAAGTTGGCAACATTCAAATGCTTGTAACTTTTTACTGGAGCGTCATAAAACCTTGAAATTTTGTAACAATTAAGTACCCGAACCTCTTGTCAATTTAAGCCATCGCTCAAAGCTATGCTACCCTAGAGTCCCAAATCAAACACTGATAAAACTTCAAATGGCCCTACCTTTTATACGGTACGTCCTACCCCTATCAAAGTTTGCAACATACAAATACTTGTATCTTTTTACTGGAGCGTCATAAAACCTTGAAATTTTGTAACAATAAAGTACTCGAGCATCTTGTCAATTTAAGCCATCGCTCAAAGCTATGCTACCCAAGAGTCCCAAATCAAACACTGATAAAACTTCAAATGGCCCTAACTTCTATACGGTACGTCCTACACCTATCAAAGTTTGCAACATACAAATGCTTGTAACTTTTTACTGGAGCGTCATAAGACCTTGAAATTTTGTAACAATAAAGTACTCGAGCATCTTGTCAATTTAAGCTATCGCTCAAAGCTATGGTACCCTTGAGTCCCAAATCAAACAGTGATAAAACTTCAAACGCCCCTAACTTCTTTACGGTACGTCCTACACCTATCAAAGTTTGCAACATACAAATGCTTGTATCTTTTTACTGGAGCGTCATAAAACCTTGAAATTTTGTAACAATAAAGTACTCGAGCGTCTTGTCAATTTAAGCTATCGCTCAAAGCTATGCTACCCTAGAGTCCCAAATCAAACACTGATAAAACTTCAAATGGCCCTAACTTCTATACGGTACGTCCTACACCTATCAAAGTTGGCAACATTCAAATGCTTGTAACTTTTTACTGGAGCGTCATAAAACCTTGAAATTTTGTAACAATAAAGTACTCGAGCATCTTGTCAATTTAAGTTATCGCTCAAAACTATGCTACCCTAGAGTCCCATATCAAACACTGATAAAACTGCAAACGCCCCTAACTTCTATACGGTACGTCCTACACCTATCAAAGTTTGCAACATACAAATGCTTGTATCTTTTTACTGGAGCGTCACAAAACCTTGAAATTTTGTGACAATAATTAATTAATAATTAATAATAGAGTCCCAAATCAAACACTGATAAAACTTCAAATGGCCCTAACTTCTTTACGGTACGTCCTACACCTATCAAAGTTGGCAATATTCAAATGCTTGTAACTTTTTACTGGAGCGTCACAAAACCTTGAAATTTTGTAAGAATAAAGTAATCGAGCATCTTGTCAATTTAAGTTATCGCTCAAAACTATGCTACCCTAGAGTCCCAAATCAAACACTGATCAAACTTCAAACGCCCCTAACTTCTTTACGGTACGTCCTACACTTATCAAAGTTTGCAACATACAAATGCTTGTAACTTTTTACTGGAGCGTCATAAAACCTTGAAATTTTGTAACAATGAAGTACCCGAGCCTCTTGTCAATTTAAGCCATCGCTCAAAGCTATGCTACCCTAGAGTCCCAAATCAAACAATGATAAAACTTCAAATGGCCCTAACTTCTATACGGTATGTCCTACACCTATCAAAGTTTGCAACATACAAATGCTTGTAACTTTTTACTGGAGCGTCATAAAGCCTTGAAATTTTGTAACAATAAAGTACTCGAGCCTCTTGTCAATTTAAGCTATCGCTCAAAACTATGGTACCCTAGAGTTCCAAATCAAACACTGATAAAACTTCAAATGGCTCTAACTTCTTTACGGTACGTCCTACACCTATCAAAGTTTGCAACATACAAATGCTTGTAACTTTTTACTGGAGCGTCATAAAACCTTGAAATTTTGTAACAATGAAATACCCGAGCCTCTTGTCAATTTAAGCTATCGCTCAAAACTGTGCTACCCTAGAGTCCCAAATCAAACACTGATAAAACTTCAAACGCCCCTAACTTATTTACGGTACGTCCTACACCTATCAAAGTTTGTAACATACAAATGCTTGTATCTTTTTATTGGAGCGTCATAAACCCTTGAAATTTTGTAACAATAAAGTACTCGACCCTCTTGTCAATTTAAGCTATCGCTCAAAGCTATGCTACCCCAGAGTCCCAAATCAAACATTGATAAAACTTCAAACGCCCCTAACTTCTTTACGGTACGTCCTACACCTATCAAAGTTTGCAACATAGAAAATGCTTGTAACTTTTTACTTGGAGCGTCATAAAACCTTGAAATTTTGTAACAATAAAGTACCCGAGCCTCTTGCCAATTTAGGCCATCGCTCAAAGCTATGCTACCCTTGAGTCCCAAATCAAACACTGATAAAACTTCAATCGCCCCTAACTTCTTTACGGTACGTCCTACACCTATCAAAGTTTGCAACATACAAATGCTTGTATCTTTTTACTGGAGCGTCATAAAACCTTGAAATTTTGTAACAATAAAGTACTCGAGCCTCTTGTCAATTTAAGACATCGCTCAAAGCTATGCTACCCTAGAGTCCCAAATCAAACACTGATAAAACTTCAAACGCCCCTAACTTCTTTACGGTACGTCCTACACCTATCAAAGTTTGCAACATACAAATGCTTGTAACTTTTTAATGGAGTGTCATAAAATCTTGAAGTTTTGTAACAATGAAGTACTCGAGCCTCTTGTCAATTTAAGCCATCGCTCAAAGCTATGCTACCTTAGAGTCCCAAATCAAACACTGATAAAACTTCAAACGCCCCTAACTTCTATACGGTACGTCCTACACCTATCAAAGTTGGCAACATTCAAATGCTTGTAACTTTTTACTGGAGCGTCATAAAACCTTGAAATTTTGTAAGAATAAAGTACTCGAGCATCTTGTCAATTTAAGTTATCGCTCAAAACTATGCTACCCTAGAGTCCCAAATCAAACACTGATAAAACTTCAAACGCCCCTAACTTCTATACGGTACGTCCTAAACCTATCAAAGTTTGCAACATACAAATGCTTGTAACTTTTTACTGGAGCGTCATAAAACCTTGAAATTTTGTAAGAATAAAGTACTCGAGCCTCTTGTCAATTTAAGCCATCGCTCAAAGCTATGCTACCCTTAAGTCCCAAATCAAACACTGATAAAACTTCAAACGCCCCTAACTTCTATACGGAACGTCCTACACCTATCAAAGTTTGCAACATACAAATGCTTGTAACTTTTTACTGGAGCGTCATAAAATCTTGAAATTTTGTAACAATGAAGTACCCGAGCCTCTTGTCAATTTAAGCTATCGCTCAAAACTATGCTACCCTAGAGTCCCAAATCAAACACTGATAAAACTTCAAATGGCCCTAACTTCTATACGGTATGTCCTACACCTATCAAAGTTTGCAACATACAAATGCTTGTAACTTTTTACTGGAGCGTCATAAAGCCTTGAAATTTTGTAACAATAAAGTACTCGAGCCTCTTGTCAATTTAAGCTATCGCTCAAAACTATGCTACCCTAGAGTTCCAAATCAAACACTGATAAAACTTCAAATGGCTCTAACTTCTTTACGGTACGTCCTACACCTATCAAAGTTTGCAACATACAAATGCTTGTAACTTTTTACTGGAGCGTCATAAAACCTTGAAATTTTGTAACAATGAAATACTCGAGCCTCTTGTCAATTTAAGCTATCGCTCAAAACTATGCTAATCTAGAGTCCCAAATCAAACACTGATAAAACTTCAAATGCCGATAACTTATTTACGGTACGTCCTACACCTATCAAAGTATGCAACATACAAATGCTTGTATCTTTTTACTGGAGCGTCATAAACCCTCGAAATTTTGTAACAATAAAGTACTCGACCCTCTTGTCAATTTAAGTTATCGCTCAAAGCTATGCTACCCTTGAACCCCAAATCAAACACTGATAAAACTTCAAATGGCCCTAACTTCTATACGGTACGTCCTACACCTTTCAAAGTTTGCAACATACAAATGCTTATATCTTTTTACTGGAGCGTCATAAAACCTTGAAATTTTGTAACAATAAAGTACTCGAGCCTCTTGTCAATTTAAGCCATCGCTCAAAGCTATGCTACCCTAGAGTCCCAAATCAAACACTGATAAAACTTAAAATGGCCCTAACTTCTATACGGTACGTCCTATACCTATCAAAGTTTGCAACATACAAATGCTTGTAACTTTTTACTGGAGCGTCATAAAACCTTGAAATTTTGTAACAATGAAGTACTCGAGCCTCTTGTCAATTTAAGCTAGCGCTCAAAGCTATGCTACCCTTGAGTCCCAAATCAAACACTGATAAAACTTCAAACGCCCCTAACTTCTTTACGGTACGTCCCACACATATCAAAGTTTGCAACATACAAAAGCTTGTAACTTTTTACTGGAGCGTCATAAAACCTTGAAATTTTGTAACAATAAAGTACTAGAGCCTCTTGTCAATTTAAGCCATCGCTCAAAGCTATGCTACCCTAGAGTCCCAAATCAAACACTGATAAAACTTCAAACGCCCCTAACTTCTTTACGGTACGTCCTACACCTATCAAAGTTTGGAACATACAAATGCTTGTAGCTTTTTACTGGAGCGTCATAAAACCTTGAAGTTTTGTAACAATAAAGTACTCGAGCCTCTTGTCAATGTAAGCCATCGCTCAAGGCTATGCTACCCTAGAGTCCCAAATCAAACACTGATTAAACTTCAAATGGCCCTAACTTCTATACGGTACGTCCTACACCTATCAAAGTTTGCAACATACAAATGCTTGTATCTTTTTACTGGAGCGTCATTAAACCTTAAAATTTTGTTACAATAAAGTACTCGAGCCTCTTGTCAATTTAAGCTATCCCTCAAAGCTATGCTAGCCTTGAGTCCCAAATCAAACACTGATAAAACTTCAATCGCCCCTAACTTCTTTACGGTACGTCCTACACATATCAAAGTTTGCAACATACAAATGCTTGTAACTTTTTACTGGAGCGTCATAAAACCTTGAAATTTTGTAACAATAAAGTACCCGAGCCTCTTGTCAATTTAAGCCATCGCTGAAAGCTATGCTACCCTAGAGTCCCAAATCAAACACTGATAAAACTTCAAACGACCCTAACTTCTATACGGTACGTCCTACACCTATAAAAGTTTGCAACATACAAATGCTTGTAACTTTTTACTGGAGCGTCATAAAACCTTGAAATTTTGTAAGAATAAAGTACTCGAGCATCTTGTCAATTTAAGTTATCGCTCAAAACTATGCTACCCTAGAGTCCCAAATCAAACACTGATAAAACTTCAAACGCCCCTAACTTCTATACGGTACGTCCTAAACCTATCAAAGTTTGCAACATACAAATGCTTGTAACTTTTTACTGGAGCGTCATAAAACCTTGAAATTTTGTAAGAATAAAGTACTCGAGCCTCTTGTCAATTTAAGCCATCGCTCAAAGCTATGCTACCCTTGAGTCCCAAATCAAACACTGATAAAACTTCAAACGCCCCTAACTTCTATACGGAACGTCCTACACCTATCAAAGTTTGCAACATACAAATGCTTGTAACTTTTTACTGGAGCGTCATAAAATCTTGAAATTTTGTAACAATGAAGTACCCGAGCCTCTTGTCAATTTAAGCTATCGCTCAAAACTATGCTACCCTAGAGTCCCAAATCAAACACTGATAAAACTTCAAATGGCCCTAACTTCTATACGGTATGTCCTACACCTATCAAAGTTTGCAACATACAAATGCTTGTAACTTTTTACTGGAGCGTCATAAAGCCTTGAAATTTTGTAACAATAAAGTACTCGAGCCTCTTGTCAATTTAAGCTATCGCTCAAAACTATGCTACCCTAGAGTTCCCAATCAAACACTGATAAAACTTCAAATGGCTCTAACTTCTTTACGGTACGTCCTACACCTATCAAAGTTTGCAACATACAAATGCTTGTAACTTTTTACTGGAGCGTCATAAAACCTTGAAATTTTGTAACAATGAAATACTCGAGCCTCTTGTCAATTTAAGCTATCGCTCAAAACTATGCTACCCTAGAGTCCCAAATCAAACACTGATAAAACTTCAAACGCCCCTAACTTATTTACGGTACGTCCTACACCTATCAAAGTTTGCAACATACAAATGCTTGTATCTTTTTACTGGAGCGTCATAAACCCTCGAAATTTTGTAACAATAAAGTACTCGACCCTCTTGTCAATTTAAGTTATCGCTCAAAGCTATGCTACCCTTGAGTCCCAAATCAAACACTGATAAAACTTCAAATGGCCCTAACTTCTATACGATACGTCCTACACCTATCAAAGTTTGCAACATACAAATGCTTATATCTTTTTACTGGAGCGTCATAAAACCTTGAAATTTTGTAACAATAAAGTACTCGAGCCTCTTGTCAATTTAAGCCATCGCTCAAAGCTATGCTACCCTAGAGTCCCAAATCAAACACTGATAAAACTTAAAATGGCCCTAACTTCTATACGGTACGTCCTATACCTATCAAAGTTTGCAACATACAAATGCTTGTAACTTTTTACAGGAGCGTCATAAAACCTTGAAATTTTGTAACAATGAAGTAGTCGAGCCTCTTGTCAATTTAAGCTATCGCTCAAAGCTATGCTACCCTTGAGTCCCAAATCAAACACTGATAAAACTTCAAACGCCCCTAACTTCTTTACGGTACGTCCCACACATATCAAAGTTTGCAACATACAAAAGCTTGTAACTTTTTACTGGAGCGTCATAAAACCTTGAAATTTTGTAACAATAAAGTACTCGAGCCTCTTGTCAACTTAAGCCATCGCTCAAAGCTATGCTACCCTAGAGTCCCAAATCAAACACTGATAAAACTTCAAATGGCAATAACTTCTATACGGTACGTCCATCAAAGTTTGCAACATACAAATGCTTGTATCTTTTTACTGGGGCGTCATAAAACCTTGAAATTTTGTAACAATAAAGTACTCGAGCCTCTTGTCAATTTAAGCTATCGCTCAAAGCTATGCTACCCTTGAGTCCCAAATCAAACACTGATAAAACTTCAAACGCCCCTAACTTATTTACGGTACGTCCTACACATATCAAAGTTTGCAACATACAAATGCTTGTAACTTTTTACTGGAGCGTCATAAAACCTTGAAATTTTGTAACAATGAAGTACCCGAGCCCCTTGTCAATTTAGGCCATCGCTCAAAGCTATGCTACCCTTGAGTCCCAAATCAAACACTGATTAAACTTCAAACGCCCCTAACTTCTATACGGTACGTCCTACACCTATCAAAGTTTGCAACATACAAATGCTTGTAACTTTTTACTATAGCGTCATAAAACCTTGAAGTTTTGTAACAATAAAGTACTCGAGCCTCTTGTCAATGTAAGCCATCGCTCAAAGCTATGCTACCCCAGAGTCCCAAATCAAACACTGATAAAACTTCAAACGCCCCTAACTTCTTTACGGTACGTCCTACACCTATCAAAGTTTGCAACATACAAATGCTTGTAACTTTTTACTGGAGCGTCATAAAACCTTGAAGTTTTGTAACAATAAAGTACTCGAGCCTCTTGTCAATTTAAGCCATCGCTCAAAGCTATGCTACCCTAGAGTCCCAAACCAAACACTGATAAAACTTCAAATGGCAATAACTTCTATACGGTACGTCCATCAAAGTTTGCAACATACAAATGCTTGTATCTTTTTACTGGGGCGTCATAAAACCTTGAAATTTTGTAACAATAAAGTACTCGAGCCTCTTGTCAATTTAAGCTATCGCTCAAAGCTATGCTACCCTTGAGTCCCAAATCAAACACTGATTAAACTTCAAACGCCCCTAACTTCTATACGGTACGTCCTACACCTATCAAAGTTTGCAACATACAAATGCTTGTAACTTTTTACTATAGCGTCATAAAACCTTGAAGTTTTGTAACAATAAAGTACTCGAGCCTCTTGTCAATGTAAGCCATCGCTCAAAGCTATGCTACCCCAGAGTCCCAAATCAAACACTGATAAAACTTCAAACGCCCCTAACTTCTTTACGGTACGTCCTACACCTATCAAAGTTTGCAACATACAAATGCTTGTAACTTTTTACTGGAGCGTCATAAAACATTGAAATTTTGTAAAAATAAAGATCTCGAGCCTCTTGTCAATTTAAGCCATCGCTCAAAGCTATGTTACCCTTGAGCCCCAAATCAAACACTGATAAAACTGCAAACGCCCCTTACTTCTATACGGTACGTCCTACACCTATCAAAGTTTGCAACATACAAATGCTTGTAACTTTTTACTGGAGCGTCATAAAACCTTAAGATTTTGTAACAATAAAGTACTCGAGCCTCTTGTCAATTTAAGCCATCGCTCAAATCTATGCTACCCTTGAGCCCCAAATCAAACACTGATAAAACTTCAAACGCCCCTAACTTCTATACGGTACGTCCTACACCTATCAAAGTTTGCAACATACAAATGCTTGTAACTTTTTACTGGAGCGTCATAAAACCTTGAAATTTTGTAACAATGAAGTACCCGAGCCTCTTGTCAATTTAAGCTATCGCTCAAAACTATGCTACCCTAGAGTCCCAAACCAAACACTGATAAAACTTCAAACGCCCCTAACTTCTATACGGTACGTCCTACACCTATCAAAGTTTGCAACATACAAATGTTTGTATCTTTTTACTGGAGCGTCATTAAACCTTAAAATTTTGTTACAATAAAGTAATCGAGCCTCTTGTCAATTTAAGCTATCCCTCAAATCTATGCTACCCTTGAGTCCCAAATCAAACACTGATAAAACTTCAATCGCCCCTAACTTCTTTACGGTACTTCCTACACATATCAAAGTTTCCAACATACAAATGCTTGTAACTTTTTACTGGAGCGTCATAAAACCTTGAAATTTTGTAACAATAAAGTACTCGAGCCTCTTGTCAATTTAAGCTATCGCTCAAAACTATGCTACCCTTGAGTCCCAAATCAAACACTGATAAAACTTCAAATGGCCCTAACTTCTTTACGGTACGTCCTACACCTATCAAAGTTTGCAACATACAAATGCTTGTAACTTTTTACTGGAGCGCCATAAAACCTTGAAATTGTGTAACAATAAAGTACTCGAGCCTCTTGTCAATTTAAGCCATCGATCAAAGCTATACTACCCTAGAGTCCATAATCAAACACTGATAAAACTTCAAACGCCCCTAACTTATATATGGTACGTCCTACACCTATCAAAGTGTGCAACATACAAATGCTTGTAACTTTTTACTGGAGCGTCATAAAACCTTGAAATTTTGTAACAATAAAGTACTGGAACCTCTTGTCAATTTAAGCTATCGCTCAAAACTATGCTACCCTAGAGTCCCAAATCAAACACTGATAAAACTTCAAACGCCCCTAACTTCTATACGGTACGTCCTACACCTATCAAAGTTTGCAACATACAAATGCTTGTAACTTTTTACTGGAGCGTCATAAAACCTTGATATTTTGTAACAATAAAGTACTCGAGCGTCTTGTCAATTTAAGTTATCGCTCAAAGCTATGCTACCCTTGAGTCCCAAATCAAACACTGATAAAACTTCAAATGGCCCTAACTTCTTTACGGTACGTCCTACACCTATCAAAGTTTGCAACATACAAATGCTTGTAACTTTTTACTGGAGCGTCATAAAACCTTGAAATTTTGTAAGAATAAAGTACTCGAGCCTCTTGTCAATTTAAGCTATCGCTCAAAGCTATGCTACCCCAGAGTCCCAAATCAAACACTGATAAAACTTCAAACGCCCCTAACTTCTTTACGGTACGTCCTACACCTATCAAAGTTTGCAACATACAAATGCTTGTAACTTTTTACTGGAGCGTCATAAAACCTTGAAGTTTTGTAACAATAAAGTACTCGAGCCTCTTGTCAATTTAAGCCATCGCTCAAAGCTATGCTACCCTAGAGTCCCAAACCAAACACTGATAAAACTTCAAATGGCAATAACTTCTATACGGTACGTCCATCAAAGTTTGCAACATACAAATGCTTGTATCTTTTTACTGGGGCGTCATAAAACCTTGAAATTTTGTAACAATAAAGTACTCGAGCCTCTTGTCAATTTAAGCTATCGCTCAAAGCTATGCTACCCTTGAGTCCCAAATCAAACACTGATTAAACTTCAAACGCCCCTAACTTCTATACGGTACGTCCTACACCTATCAAAGTTTGCAACATACAAATGCTTGTAACTTTTTACTATAGCGTCATAAAACCTTGAAGTTTTGTAACAATAAAGTACTCGAGCCTCTTGTCAATGTAAGCCATCGCTCAAAGCTATGCTACCCCAGAGTCCCAAATCAAACACTGATAAAACTTCAAACGCCCCTAACTTCTTTACGGTACGTCCTACACCTATCAAAGTTTGCAACATACAAATGCTTGTAACTTTTTACTGGAGCGTCATAAAACATTGAAATTTTGTAAAAATAAAGATCTCGAGCCTCTTGTCAATTTAAGCCATCGCTCAAAGCTATGTTACCCTTGAGCCCCAAATCAAACACTGATAAAACTGCAAACGCCCCTTACTTCTATACGGTACGTCCTACACCTATCAAAGTTTGCAACATACAAATGCTTGTAACTTTTTACTGGAGCGTCATAAAACCTTAAGATTTTGTAACAATAAAGTACTCGAGCCTCTTGTCAATTTAAGCCATCGCTCAAATCTATGCTACCCTTGAGCCCCAAATCAAACACTGATAAAACTTCAAACGCCCCTAACTTCTATACGGTACGTCCTACAGCTATCAAAGTTTGCAACATACAAATGCTTGTAACTTTTTACTGGAGCGTCATAAAACCTTGAAATTTTGTAACAATGAAGTACCCGAGCCTCTTGTCAATTTAAGCTATCGCTCAAAACTATGCTACCCTAGAGTCCCAAACCAAACACTGATAAAACTTCAAACGCCCCTAACTTCTATACGGTACGTCCTACACCTATCAAAGTTTGCAACATACAAATGTTTGTATCTTTTTACTGGAGCGTCATTAAACCTTAAAATTTTGTTACAATAAAGTAATCGAGCCTCTTGTCAATTTAAGCTATCCCTCAAATCTATGCTACCCTTGAGTCCCAAATCAAACACTGATAAAACTTCAATCGCCCCTAACTTCTTTACGGTACTTCCTACACATATCAAAGTTTCCAACATACAAATGCTTGTAACTTTTTACTGGAGCGTCATAAAACCTTGAAATTTTGTAACAATAAAGTACTCGAGCCTCTTGTCAATTTAAGCTATCGCTCAAAACTATGCTACCCTTGAGTCCCAAATCAAACACTGATAAAACTTCAAATGGCCCTAACTTCTTTACGGTACGTCCTACACCTATCAAAGTTTGCAACATACAAATGCTTGTAACTTTTTACTGGAGCGCCATAAAACCTTGAAATTGTGTAACAATAAAGTACTCGAGCCTCTTGTCAATTTAAGCCATCGATCAAAGCTATACTACCCTAGAGTCCATAATCAAACACTGATAAAACTTCAAACGCCCCTAACTTATATATGGTACGTCCTACACCTATCAAAGTGTGCAACATACAAATGCTTGTAACTTTTTACTGGAGCGTCATAAAACCTTGAAATTTTGTAACAATAAAGTACTGGAACCTCTTGTCAATTTAAGCTATCGCTCAAAACTATGCTACCCTAGAGTCCCAAATCAAACACTGATAAAACTTCAAACGCCCCTAACTTCTATACGGTACGTCCTACACCTATCAAAGTTTGCAACATACAAATGCTTGTAACTTTTTACTGGAGCGTCATAAAACCTTGATATTTTGTAACAATAAAGTACTCGAGCGTCTTGTCAATTTAAGTTATCGCTCAAAGCTATGCTACCCTTGAGTCCCAAATCAAACACTGATAAAACTTCAAATGGCCCTAACTTCTTTACGGTACGTCCTACACCTATCAAAGTTTGCAACATACAAATGCTTGTAACTTTTTACTGGAGCGTCATAAAACCTTGAAATTTTGTAAGAATAAAGTACTCGAGCCTCTTGTCAATTTAAGCTATCGCTCAAAGCTATGCTACCCTAGAGTCCCAAATCAAACACTGATAAAACTTCAAACGCCCCTAAATTCTTTACGGTACGTCCTACACCTATCAAACTTGGCAACATTCAAATGCTTGTAAGTTTTTACTGGAGCGTCATAAAACCTTGAAATTTTGTAACAATAAAGTACTCGAGCCTCTTGTCAATTTAAGCCATCGCTCAAAGCTATGCTACCCTAGAGTCCCAAATCAAACACTGATAAAACTTAAAATGGCCCTAACTTCTATACGGTACGTCCTATACCTATCAAAGTTTGCAACATACAAATGCTTGTAACTTTTTACTGGAGCGTCATAAAACGTTGAAATTTTGTAACAATGAAGTACTCGAGCCTCTTGTCAATTTAAGCTAGCGCTCAAAGCTATGCTACCCTTGAGTCCCAAATCAAACACTGATAAAACTTCAAACGCCCCTAACTTCTTTACGGTACGTCCCACACATATCAAAGTTTGCAACATACAAAAGCTTGTAACTTTTTACTGGAGCGTCATAAAACCTTGAAATTTTGTAACAATAAAGTACTAGAGCCTCTTGTCAATTTAAGCCATCGCTCAAAGCTATGCTTCCCTAGAGTACCAAATCAAACACTGATAAAACTTCAAACGCCCCTAACTTCTTTACGGTACGTCCTACACCTATCAAAGTTTGGAACATACAAATGCTTGTAGCTTTTTACTGGAGCGTCATAAAACCTTGAAGTTTTGTAACAATAAAGTACTCGAGCCTCTTGTCAATGTAAGCCATCGCTCAAGGCTATGCTACCCTAGAGTCCCAAATCAAACACTGATTAAACTTCAAATGGCCCTAACTTCTATACGGTACGTCCTACACCTATCAAAGTTTGCAACATACAAATGCTTGTATCTTTTTACTGGAGCGTCATTAAACCTTAAAATTTTGTTACAATAAAGTACTCGAGCCTCTTGTCAATTTAAGCTATCCCTCAAAGCTATGCTAGCCTTGAGTCCCAAATCAAACACTGATAAAACTTCAATCGCCCCTAACTTCTTTACGGTACGTCCTACACATATCAAAGTTTGCAACATACAAATGCTTGTAACTTTTTACTGGAGCGTCATAAAACCTTGAAATTTTGTAACAATAAAGTACCCGAGCCTCTTGTCAATTTAAGCCATCGCTGAAAGCTATGCTACCCTAGAGTCCCAAATCAAACACTGATAAAACTTCAAACGACCCTAACTTCTATACGGTACGTCCTACACCTATAAAAGTTTGCAACATACAAATGCTTGTAACTTTTTACTGGAGCGTCATAAAACCTTGAAATTTTGTAAGAATAAAGTACTCGAGCATCTTGTCAATTTAAGTTATCGCTCAAAACTATGCTACCCTAGAGTCCCAAATCAAACACTGATAAAACTTCAAACGCCCCTAACTTCTATACGGTACGTCCTAAACCTATCAAAGTTTGCAACATACAAATGCTTGTAACTTTTTACTGGAGCGTCATAAAACCTTGAAATTTTGTAAGAATAAAGTACTCGAGCCTCTTGTCAATTTAAGCCATCGCTCAAAGCTATGCTACCCTTGAGTTCCAAATCAAACACTGATAAAACTTCAAACGCCCCTAACTTCTATACGGAACGTCCTACACCTATCAAAGTTTGCAACATACAAATGCTTGTAACTTTTTACTGGAGCGTCATAAAATCTTGAAATTTTGTAACAATGAAGTACCCGAGCCTCTTGTCAATTTAAGCTATCGCTCAAAACTATGCTACCCTAGAGTCCCAAATCAAACACTGATAAAACTTCAAATGGCCCTAACTTCTATACGGTATGTCCTACACCTATCAAAGTTTGCAACATACAAATGCTTGTAACTTTTTACTGGAGCGTCATAAAGCCTTGAAATTTTGTAACAATAAAGTACTCGAGCCTCTTGTCAATTTAAGCTATCGCTCAAAACTATGCTACCCTAGAGTTCCAAATCAAACACTGATAAAACTTCAAATGGCTCTAACTTCTTTACGGTACGTCCTACACCTATCAAAGTTTGCAACATACAAATGCTTGTAACTTTTTACTGGAGCGTCATAAAACCTTGAAATTTTGTAACAATGAAATACTCGAGCCTCTTGTCAATTTAAGCTATCGCTCAAAACTATGCTACCCTAGAGTCCCAAATCAAACACTGATAAAACTTCAAACGCCCCTAACTTATTTACGGTACGTCCTACACCTATCAAAGTTTGCAACATACAAATGCTTGTATCTTTTTACTGGAGCGTCATAAACCCTCGAAATTTTGTAACAATAAAGTACTCGACCCTCTTGTCAATTTAAGTTATCGCTCAAAGCTATGCTACCCTTGAGTCCCAAATCAAACACTGATAAAACTTCAAATGGCCCTAACTTCTATACGGTACGTCCTACACCTATCAAAGTTTGCAACATACAAATGCTTATATCGTTTTACTGGAGCGTCATAAAACCTTGAAATTTTGTAACAATAAAGTACTCGAGCCTCTTGTCAATTTAAGCCATCGCTCAAAGCTATGCTACCCTAGAGTCCCAAATCAAACACTGATAAAACTTAAAATGGCCCTAACTTCTATACGGTACGTCCTATACCTATCCAAGTTTGCAACATACAAATGCTTGTAACTTTTTACAGGAGCGTCATAAAACCTTGAAATTTTGTAACAATGAAGTAGTCGAGCCTCTTGTCAATTTAAGCTATCGCTCAAAGCTATGCTACCCTTGAGTCCCAAATCAAACACTGATAAAACTTCAAACGCCCCTAACTTCTTTACGGTACGTCCCACACATATCAAAGTTTGCAACATACAAAAGCTTGTAACTTTTTACTGGAGCGTCATAAAACCTTGAAATTTTGTAACAATAAAGTACTCGAGCCTCTTGTCAATTTAAGCCATCGCTCAAAGCTATGCTACCCTAGAGTCCCAAATCAAACACTGATAAAACTTCAAACGCCCCTAACTTCTTTACGGTACGTCCTACACCTATCAAAGTTTGCAACATACAAATGCTTGTAACTTTTTACTGGAGCGTCATAAAACCTTGAAATTTTGTAACAATAAAGTACTCGAGCCTCTTGTCAATGTAAGCCATCGCTCAAGGCTATGCTACCCTAGAGTCCCAAATCAAACACTGATTAAACTTCAAACGCCCCTAACTTCTTTACGGTACGTCCTACACCTATCAAAGTTTCCAACATACAAATGCTTGTAACTTTTTACTGGAGCGTCATAAAACCTTGAAGTTTTGTAACAATAAAGTACTCGAGCCTCTTGTCAATTTAAGCCATCGCTCAAAGCTATGCTACCCTAGAGTCCCAAACCAAACACTGATAAAACTTCAAATGGCAATAACTTCTATACGGTACGTCCATCAAAGTTTGCAACATACAAATGCTTGTATCTTTTTACTGGGGCGTCATAAAACCTTGAAATTTTGTAACAATAAAGTACTCGAGCCTCTTGTCAATTTAAGCTATCGCTCAAAGCTATGCTACCCTTGAGTCCCAAATCAAACACTGATAAAACTTCAAACGCCCCTAACTTATTTACGGTACGTCCTACACATATCAAAGTTTGCAACATACAAATGCTTGTAACTTTTTACTGGAGCGTCATAAAACCTTGAAATTTTGTAACAATGAAGTACCCGAGCCCCTTGTCAATTTAGGCCATCGCTCAAAGCTATGCTACCCTTGAGTCCCAAATCAAACACTGATTAAACTTCAAACGCCCCTAACTTCTATACGGTACGTCCTACACCTATCAAAGTTTGCAACATACAAATGCTTGTAACTTTTTACTATAGCGTCATAAAACCTTGAAGTTTTGTAACAATAAAGTACTCGAGCCTCTTGTCAATGTAAGCCATCGCTCAAAGCTATGCTACCCCAGAGTCCCAAATCAAACACTGATAAAACTTCAAACGCCCCTAACTTCTTTACGGTACGTCCTACACCTATCAAAGTTTGCAACATACAAATGCTTGTAACTTTTTACTGGAGCGTCATAAAACCTTGAAGTTTTGTAACAATAAAGTACTCGAGCCTCTTGTCAATTTAAGCCATCGCTCAAAGCTATGCTACCCTAGAGTCCCAAACCAAACACTGATAAAACTTCAAATGGCAATAACTTCTATACGGTACGTCCATCAAAGTTTGCAACATACAAATGCTTGTATCTTTTTACTGGGGCGTCATAAAACCTTGAAATTTTGTAACAATAAAGTACTCGAGCCTCTTGTCAATTTAAGCTATCGCTCAAAGCTATGCTACCCTTGAGTCCCAAATCAAACACTGATAAAACTTCAAACGCCCCTAACTTCTTTACGGTACGTCCTACACCTATCAAAGTTTGCAACATACAAATGCTTGTAACTTTTTACTGGAGCGTCATAAAACCTTGAAGTTTTGTAACAATAAAGTACTCGAGCCTCTTGTCAATTTAAGCCATCGCTCAAAGCTATGCTACCCTAGAGTCCCAAACCAAACACTGATAAAACTTCAAATGGCAATAACTTCTATACGGTACGTCCTACACCTATCAAAGTTTGCAACATACAAATGCTTGTAACTTTTTACTGGAGCGTCATAAAACCTTAAGATTTTGTAACAATAAAGTACTCGAGCCTCTTGTCAATTTAAGCCATCGCTCAAATCTATGCTACCCTTGAGCCCCAAATCAAACACTGATAAAACTTCAAACGCCCCTAACTTCTATACGGTACGTCCTACAGCTATCAAAGTTTGCAACATACAAATGCTTGTAACTTTTTACTGGAGCGTCATAAAACCTTGAAATTTTGTAACAATGAAGTACCCGATCCTCTTGTCAATTTAAGCTATCGCTCAAAACTATGCTACCCTAGAGTCCCAAATCAAACACTGATAAAACTTCAAACGCCCCTAACTTCTATACGGTACGTCCTACACCTATCAAAGTTTGCAACATACAAATGTTTGTATCTTTTTACTGGAGCGTCATTAAACCTTAAAATTTTGTTACAATAAAGTAATCGAGCCTCTTGTCAATTTAAGCTATCCCTCAAATCTATGCTACCCTTGAGTCCCAAATCAAACACTGATAAAACTTCAATCGCCCCTAACTTCTTTACGGTACGTCCTACACATATCAAAGTTTCCAACATACAAATGCTTGTAACTTTTTACTGCAGCGTCATAAAACCTTGAAATTTTGTAACAATAAAGTACTCGAGCCTCTTGTCAATTTAAGCTATCGCTCAAAACTATGCTACCCTTGAGTCCCAAATCAAACACTGATAAAACTTCAAATGGCCCTAACTTCTTTACGGTACGTCCTACACCTATCAAAGTTTGCAACATACAAATGCTTGTAACTTTTTACTGGAGCGCCATAAAACCTTGAAATTGTGTAACAATAAAGTACTCGAGCCTCTTGTCAATTTAAGCCATCGATCAAAGCTATACTACCCTAGAGTCCTTAATCAAACACTGATAAAACTTCAAACGCCCCTAACTTATATATGGTACGTCCTACACCTATCAAAGTGTGCAACATTCAAATGCTTGTAAGTTTTTACTGGAGCGTCATAAAACCTTGAAATTTTGTAACAATAAAGTACTCGAACCTCTTGTCAATTTAAGCTATCGCTCAAAACTATGCTACCCTAGAGTCCCAAATCAAACACTGATAAAACTTCAAACGCCCCTAACTTCTTTACTGTACGTCCTACACCTATCAAAGTTTGCAACATACAAATGCTTGTAACTTTTTACTGGAGCGTAATAAAACCATGAAATTTTGTAACAATAAAGTACGCGAGCCTCTTGTCAATTTAAGCTATCGGTCAAAGCTATGCTACCCTAGAGTCCCAAATCAAACACTGATAAAACTTCAAACGCCCCTAACTTCTATACGGTACGTCCTACACCTATCAAAGTTTTCAACATTCAAATGCTTGTAACTTTTTACTGGAGCGTCCTAAAACCTTGAAAATTTGTAACAGTGAAGTACCCTAGCCTCTTGTCAATTTAAGCTATCGCTCAAAGCTATGCTACCCTAGAGTCCCAAATCAAACACTGATAAAACTTCAAATGGCCCTAACTTCTTTACGGTACGTCCTACACCTATCAAAAAATTTGCAACATACAAATGCTTGTAACTTTTTACTGGAGCGTCATAAAACCTTGAAATTTTGTAACAATAATATACTCGAGCCTCTTGTCAATTTAAACTATCGCTCAAAGCTATGCT
The DNA here is from genome assembly GCA_920105625.2 of Clusia tigrina. Taxonomy (NCBI): domain Eukaryota; kingdom Metazoa; phylum Arthropoda; class Insecta; order Diptera; family Clusiidae; genus Clusia; species Clusia tigrina. The sequence goes on from OV050032.1 coordinate 113,119,315, forward strand.
ACCCTAGAGTCCCAAATCAAACACTGATAAAACTTCAAATGGCCCTAACTTCTATACGGTATGTCCTACTCCTATAAAAGTTTGCAACATACAAATGCTTGTAACTTTTTACTGGAGCGTCATAAAACCTTGAAATTTTGTAACAATGAAGTACTCGAGCCTCTTGTCAATTTAAGCTATCGCTCAAAGCTATGCTACCCTTGAGTCCCAAATCAAACACTGATAAAACTTCAAACGCCCCTAACTTCTTCACGGTACGTCCTACACCTATCAAAGTTTGCAACATACAAATGCTTGTAACTTTTTACTGGAGCGTCATAAAACCTTGAAATTTTGTAACAATAAAGTACTCGAGCCTCTTGTCAATTTATGCCATCGCTCAAAGCTATGCTACCCTTGAGTCCCAAATCAAACACTGATAAAACTTCAAACGCCCCTAACTTCTATACGGTACGTCCTACACCTATCAAAGTTTGCAACATACAAATGCTTGTAACTTTTTACTGGATAGTCATAAAACCTTGAAATTTTGTAACAATGAAGTACTCGAGCCTCTTGTCAATTTAAGCCATCGCTCAAATATCCTAGAGTCCCAAATCAAACACTGATAAAACTTCAAACGCCCCTAACTTCTTTACGGTACGTCCTACACCTATCAAAGTTTGCAACATACAAATGCTTGTATCTTTTTACTGGAGCGTCATAAAACCTTAAAATTTTGTTACAATAAAGTACTCGAGCCTCTTGTCAATTTAAGCTATCCCTCAAAGCTATGCTACCCTTGAGTCCCAAATCAAAGACTGATAAAACTTCAATCGCCCCTAACTTCTTTACGGTACGTCCTACACATATCAAAGTTTGCAACATACAAATGCTTGTAACTTTTTACTGGAGCGTCATAAAACCTTGAAATTTTGTAACAATAAAGTACCCGAGCCTCTTGTCAATTTAAGCCATCGCTCAAAGCTATGCTACCCTAGAGTCCCAAATCAAACACTGATAAAACTTCAAACGACCCTAACTTCTATACGGTACGTCCTACACCTATAAAAGTTTGCAACATACAAATGCTTGTAACTTTTTACTGGAGCGTCATAAAACATTGAAATTTTGTAACAATAAAGATCTCGAGCCTCTTGTCAATTTAAGCCATCGCTCAAAGTTATGTTACCATTGAGTCCCAAATCAAACACTGATAAAACTTCAAACGCCCCTAACTTCTATACGGTATGTCCTACACCTATCAAAGTTTGCAACATACAAATGCTTGTAACTTTTTACTGGAGCGTCATAAAACCTTGAAATTTTGTAACAATAAAGTACTCGAGCCTCTTGTCAATTTAAGCCATCGCTCAAATCTATGCTACCCTTGAGTCCCAAATCAAACACTGATAAAACTTCAAATGCCCCTAACTTCTATACGGTACGTCCTAAAGCTATCAAAGTTTGCAACATACAAATGCTTGTAACTTTTTACTGGATCGTCATAAAACCTTGAAATTTTGTAACAATGAAGTTCCCGAGCCTCTTGTCAATTTAAGCTATCGCTCAAAACTATGCTACACTAGAGTCCCAAATCAAACACTGATAAAACTTCAAACGCCCCTAACTTCTATACGGTACGTCCTACACCTATCAAAGTTTGCAACATACAAATGCTTATAACTTTTTACTGGAGCGTCATAAAACCTTGAAATTTTGTAACAATAAAGTACTCGAGCCTCTTGTCAATTTAAGCTATCGCTCAAAACTATGCTACAATTGAGTCCCAAATCAAACACTGATAAAACTTCAAATGGCCCTAACTTCTTTACGGTACGTCCTACACCTATCAAAGTTTGCAACATACAAATGCTTGTAACTTTTTACTGGAGCGCCATAAAACCTTGAAATTTTGTAACAATAAAGTACTCGAGCCTCTTGTCAATTTAAGCCATCGCTCAAAGCTATACTGCCCTAGAGTCCTTAATCAAACACTGATAAAACTTCAAACGCCCCTAACTTCTATAGGGTACGTCCTACACCTATCAAAGTTTCCAACATACAAATGCTTGTAACTTTTTACTGGAGCGTCATAAAACCTTGAAATTTTGTAACAATAAAGTACTGGAACCTCTTGTCAATTTAAGCTATCGCTCAAAACTATGCTACTCTAGAGTCCCAAATCAAACACTGATAAAACTTCAAACGCCTCTAACTTATATACGGTACGTCCTACACCTATCAAAGTTTGTAACATACAAATGCTTGTAACTTTTTACTGGAGCGTCATAAAACCTTGATATTTTGTAACAATAAAGTACTCGAGCGTATTGTCAATTTTAGTTATCGCTCAAATCTATGCTACCCTTGAGTCCCAAATCAAACACTGATAAAACTTCAAATGGCCCTAACTTCTTTACAGTACGTCCTACACCTATCAAAGTTTGCAACTTACAAATGCTTGTAACTTTTTACTGGAGCGTCATAAAACCTTGAAATTTTGTAACAATAAAGTACTCGAGCCTCTTGTCAATTTAAGCCATCGCTCAAAGCTATGCTACCCTAGAGTCCCAAATCAAACACTGATAAAACTTCAAACGCCCCTAAATTCTTTACGGTACGTCCTACACCTATCAAAGTTGGCAACATTCAAATGCTTGTAACTTTTTACTGGAGCGTCATAAAACCTTGAAGTTTTGTAACAATAAAGTACTCGAGCCTCTTGTCAATTTAAGCTATCGGTCAAAGCTATGCTACCCTAGAGTCCCAAATCAAACACTGATAAAACTTCAAACGCCCCTAACTTCTTTACTGTACGTCCTACACCTATCAAAGTTTGCAACATACAAATGCTTGTAACTTTTTACTGGAGCGTCATAAAACCATGAAATTTTGTAACAATAAAGTACGCGAGCCTCTTGTCAATTTAAGCTATCGGTCAAAGCTATGCTACCCTAGAGTCCCAAATCAAACACTGATAAAACTTCAAACGCCCCTAACTTCTATACGGTACGTCCTACACCTATCAAAGTTGGCAACATTCAAATGCTTGTAACTTTTTACTGGAGCGTCCTAAAACCTTGAAATTTTGTAACAATGAAGTACCCTAGCCTCTTGTCAATTTAAGCTATCGCTCAAAGCTCTCCTACCCTAGAGTCCCAAATCAAACACTGATAAAACTTCAAATGGCCCTAACTTCTTTACGGTACGTCCTACACCTATCAAAGTTTGCAACATACAAATGCTTGTAACTTTTTACTGGAGCGTCATAAAACCGTGAAATTTTGTAACAATAATATACTCGAGCCTCTTGTCAATTGAAGCTATCGCTCAAAGCTATGCTACCCTAGAGTCCCAAATTAAACACTGATAAAACTTCGAATGGCCCTAACTTCTATACGGTATGTCCTACACCTATATAAGTTTGCAACATACAAATGCTTGTAACTTTTTACTGGAGCGTCATAAAACCTTGAAATTTTGTAACAATAAAGTACGCGAGCCTCTTGTCAATTTAAGCTATCGGTCAAAGCTATGCTACCCTAGAGTCCCAAATCAAACACTGATAAAACTTCAAACGCCCCTAACTTCTATACGGTACGTCCTACACCTATCAAAGTTGGCAACATTCAAATGCTTGTAACTTTTTACTGGAGCGTCCTAAAACCTTGAAATTTTGTAACAATGAAGTACCCTAGCCTCTTGTCAATTTAAGCTATCGCTCAAAGCTCTCCTACCCTAGAGTCCCAAATCAAACACTGATAAAACTTCAAATGGCCCTAACTTCTTTACGGTACGTCCTACACCTATCAAAGTTTGCAACATACAAATGCTTGTAACTTTTTACTGGAGCGTCATAAAACCGTGAAATTTTGTAACAATAATATACTCGAGCCTCTTGTCAATTGAAGCTATCGCTCAAAGCTATGCTACCCTAGAGTCCCAAATTAAACACTGATAAAACTTCGAATGGCCCTAACTTATATACGGTATGTCCTACACCTATATAAGTTTGCAACATACAAATGCTTGTAACTTTTTACTGGAGCGTCATAAAACCTTGAAATTTTGTAACAATGAAGTACTCGAGCCTCTTGTCAATTTAAGCTATCGCTCAAAGCTATGCTACCCTTGAGTCCTAAATCAAACACTGATAAAACTTCAAACGTCCCTAAATTCTTCACGGTACGTCCTACACCTATCAAAGTTTGCAACATACAACTGATTGTAACTTTTTACTGGAGCGTCATAAGACCTTGAAATTTTGTAACAATAAAGTACTCGAGCCTCTTGTCAATTTAAGCCATCGCTCAAAGCTATGCTACCCTTGAGTCCCAAATCAAACACTGATAAAACTTCAAACGCCCCTAACTTCTATACGGTACGTCCTACACCTATAAAAGTTTGCAACATACAAATGCTTGTAACTTTTTACTGGAGAGTCATAAAACCTTGAAATTTTGTAACAATGAAGTACTCGAGCCTCTTGTCAATTTAAGCCATCGCTCAAATTTATGCTACCCTTGAGTCCCAAATCAAACACTGATAAAACTTCAAATGCCCCTAACTTCTATACGGTACGTCCTAAAGCTATCAAAGTTTGCAACATGCAAATGCTTGTAACTTTTTACTGGAGCGTCATAAAGCCTTGAAATTTTGTAACAATGAAGTTCCCGAGCCTCTTGTCAATTTAAGCTATCGCTCAAAACTATGCTACACTAGAGTCCCAAATCAAACACTGATAAAACTTCAAACGCCCCTAACTTCTATACGGTACGTCCTACACCTATCAAAGTTTGCAACATACAAATACTTGTAACTTTTTACTGGAGCGTCATAAAACCTTGAAATTTTGTAACAATAAAGTACTCGAGCCTCTTGTCAATTTAAGCTATCGCTCAAAACTATGCTACCCTTGAGTCCCAAATCAAACACTGATAAAACTTCAAATGGCCCTAACTTCTTTACGGTACGTCCTACACCTATCAAAGTTTGCAACATACAAATGCTTGTAACTTTTTACTGGAGCGCCATAAAACCTTGAAATTTTGTAACAATAAAGTACTCGAGCCTCTTGTCAATTTAAGCCATCGCTCAAACCTATGCTACCCTTGAGTCCCAAATCAAACACTGATAAAACTTCAAACGCCCCTAACTTCTATACGGTACGTCCTACACCTATCAAAGTTTGCAACATACAAATGCTTGTAACTTTTTACTGGAGCGTCATAAAACCTTGACATTTTGTAACAATAAAGTACTCGAGCCTCTTGTCAATTTAAGCCATCGCTCAAAGCTATGCTACCCTAGAGTCCCAAATCAAACACTGATAAAACTTCAAACGCCCCTAAATTCTTAACGGTACGTCCTACACCTATCAAAGTTTGCAACATACAAATGTTTGTAACTTTTTACTGGAGCTTCATAAAACCTTGAAATTTTGTAACAATAAAGTACGCGAACCTCTTGTCAATTTAAGCTATCGGTCAAAGCTATGCTACCCTAGAGTCCCAAATCAAACACTGATAAAACTTCAAACGCCCCTAACTTCTATACGGTACGTCCTACACCTATCAAAGTTGGCAACATTCTTGTAACTTTTTACTGGAGCGTCCTAAAACCTTAAAATTTTGTAACAATGAAGTACCCGAGCCTCTTGTCAATTTAAGCTATCGCTCAAAGCTATGCTACCCTTGAGTCCCAAATCAAACACTGATAAAACTTCAAATGGCCCTAACTTCTTTACGGTACGTCCTACACCTATCAAAGTTTGCAACATACAAATGCTTATAACTTTTTACTGGAGCGTCATAAAACCTTTAAATTTTGTAACAATAATATACTCGAGCCTCTTGTCAATTTAAGCTATCGCTCAAAGCTATGCTACCCAAGAGTCCCAAATCAAACACTAATAAAACTTCAAATGGCCCTAACTTCTATACGGTATGTCCTACACCTATAAAAGTTTGCAACATACAAATGCTTGTAACTTTTTACTGGAGCGTCATAAAACCTTGAAATTTTGTAACAATAAAGTACTCGAGCCTCTTGTCAATTTAAGCCATCGCTCAAAGCTATGCTACCCTTGAGTCCCAAATCAAACACTGATAAAACTTCAAATGGCCCTAACTTCTTTACGGTACGTCCTACACCTATCAAAGTTTGCAACATACAAATGCTTGTAACTTTTTACTGGAGCGTCATAAAACCTTGAACTTTTGTAACAATAATATACTCGAGCCTCTTGTCAATTTAAGCCATCGCTCAAAGCTATGCTACCCTAGACTCCCAAATCAAACACTGATAAAACTTCAAACGCCCCTAACTTCTATACGGTACGTCCTACACCTATCAAAGTTGGCCACATACAAATGCTTGAAACTTTTTCCTGGAGCGTCATAAAACCTTGAAATTTTGTAACAATAAAGTACTCGAGCCTCTTGTCAATTTAGGCCATCGCTCAAAGCTATGCTACCCTTGAGTCCCAAATCAAACACTGATAAAACTTCAAACGCCAATAACTTCTTTACGGTACGTCCTACACATATCAAAGTTTGGAACATACAAATGCTTGTAACTTTTTACTGGAGCGTCATAAAACCTTGAAGTTTTGTAACAATAAAGTACTCGAGCCTCTTGTCAATTTAAGCTATCGGTCAAAGCTATGCTACCCTAGAGTCCCAAATCAAACACTGATAAAACTTCAAACGCCCCTAACTTCTTTACTGTACGTCCTACACCTATCAAAGTTTGCAACATACAAATGCTTGTAACTTTTGACTGGAGCGTCATAAAACCATGAAATTTTGTAACAATAAAGTACGCGAGCCTCTTGTCAATTTAAGCTATCGGTCAAAGCTATGCTACCCTTGAGTCCCAAATCAAACACTGATAAAACTTCAAACGCCCCTAACTTCTTTACGGTACGTCCTACACCTATCGAAGTTTGCAACATACAAATGCTTGTATCTTTTTACTGGAGCGTCATAAAACCTTAAAATTTTGTGACAATAAAGTACTCGAGCCTCTTCTCAATTTAAGCTATCCCTCAAAGCTATGCTACCCTTGAGTCCCAAATCAAACACTGATAAAACTTCAATCGCCCCTAACTTATTTACGGTACATCCTACACATATCAAAGTTTGCAACATACAAATGCTTGTAACTTTTTACTGGAGCGTCATAAAACCTTGAAATTTTGTAACAATAAAGTACCCGAGCCTCTTGTCAATTTAAGCCATCGCTCAAAGCTATGCTACCCTAGAGTCCCAAATCAAACACTGATAAAACTTCAAACGACCCTAACTTCTATACGGTACGTCCTACACCTATAAAAGTTTGCAACATACAAATGCTTGTAACTTTTTACTGGAGCGTCATAAAACATTGAAATTTTGTAACAATAAAGTACTCGAGCCTCTTGTCAATTTAAGCCATCGCTCAAATTTATGCTACCCTTGAGTCCCAAATCAAACACTGATAAAACTTCAAATGCCCCTAACTTCTATACGGTACGACCTAAAGCTATCAAAGTTTGCAACATGCAAATGCTTGTAACTTTTTACTGGAGCGTCATAAAACCTTGAAATTTTGTAACAATGAAGTTCCCGAGCCTCTTGTCAATTTAAGCTATCGCTCAAAACTATGCTACACTAGAGTCCCAAATCAAACACTGATAAAACTTCAAACGCCCCTAACTTCTATACGGTACGTCCTACACCTATCAAAGTTTGCAACATACAAATACTTGTAACTTTTTACTGGAGCGTCATAAAACCTTGAAATTTTGTAACAATAAAGTACTCGAGCCTCTTGTCAATTTAAGTTATCGCTCAAAACTATGCTACCCTTGAGTCCCAAATCAAACACTGATAAAACTTCAAATGGCCCTAACTTCTTTACGGTACGTCCTACACCTATCAAAGTTTGCAACATACAAATGCTTGTAACTTTTTACTGGAGCGCCATAAAACCTTGAAATTTTGTAACAATAAAGTACTCGAGCCTCTTGTCAATTTAAGCCATCGCTCAAACCTATGCTACCCTTGAGTCCCAAATCAAACACTGATAAAACTTCAAACGCCCCTAACTTCTATACGGTACGTCCTACACCTATCAAAGTTTGCAACATACAAATGCTTGTAACTTTTTACTGGAGCGTCATAAAACCTTGAAATTTTGTAACAATGAAGTACCCGAGCCTCTTGTCAATTTAAGCTATCGCTCAAAGCTATGCTACCCTTGAGTCCCAAATCAAACACTGATAAAACTTCAAATGGCCCTAACTTCTTTACGGTACGTCCTACACCTATCAAAGTTTGCAACATACAAATGCTTATAACTTTTTACTGGAGCGTCATAAAACCTTTAAATTTTGTAACAATAATATACTCGAGCCTCTTGTCAATTTAAGCTATCGCTCAAAGCTATGCTACCCAAGAGTCCCAAATCAAACACTAATAAAACTTCAAATGGCCCTAACTTCTATACGGTATGTCCTACACCTATAAAAGTTTGCAACATACAAATGCTTGTAACTTTTTACTGGAGCGTCATAAAACCTTGAAATTTTGTAACAATAAAGTACTCGAGCCTCTTGTCAATTTAAGCCATCGCTCAAAGCTATGCTACCCTTGAGTCCCAAATCAAACACTGATAAAACTTCAAATGGCCCTAACTTCTTTACGGTACGTCCTACACCTATCAAAGTTTGCAACATACAAATGCTTGTAACTTTTTACTGGAGCGTCATAAAACCTTGAACTTTTGTAACAATAATATACTCGAGCCTCTTGTCAATTTAAGCTATCGCTCAAAGCTATGCTACCCTAGACTCCCAAATCAAACACTGATAAAACTTCAAACGCCCCTAACTTCTATACGGTACGTCCTACACCTATCAAAGTTGGCAACATTCAAATGCTTGTAACTTTTTACTGGAGCGTCATAAAACCTTGAAATTTTGTAACAATAAAGTACTCGAGCCTCTTGTCAATTTAGGCCATCGCTCAAAGCTATGCTACCCTTGAGTCCCAAATCAAACACTGATAAAACTTCAAACGCCAATAACTTCTTTACGGTACGTCCTACACATATCAAAGTTTGGAACATACAAATGCTTGTAACTTTTTACTGGAGCGTCATAAAACCTTGAAGTTTTGTAACAATAAAGTACTCGAGCCTCTTGTCAATTTAAGCTATCGGTCAAAGCTATGCTACCCTAGAGTCCCAAATCAAACACTGATAAAACTTCAAACGCCCCTAACTTCTTTACTGTACGTCCTACACCTATCAAAGTTTGCAACATACAAATGCTTGTAACTTTTGACTGGAGCGTCATAAAACCATGAAATTTTGTAACAATAAAGTACGCGAGCCTCTTGTCAATTTAAGCTATCGGTCAAAGCTATGCTACCCTTGAGTCCCAAATCAAACACTGATAAAACTTCAAACGCCCCTAACTTCTTTACGGTACGTCCTACACCTATCGAAGTTTGCAACATACAAATGCTTGTATCTTTTTACTGGAGCGTCATAAAACCTTAAAATTTTGTGACAATAAAGTACTCGAGCCTCTTCTCAATTTAAGCTATCCCTCAAAGCTATGCTACCCTTGAGTCCCAAATCAAACACTGATAAAACTTCAATCGCCCCTAACTTATTTACGGTACATCCTACACATATCAAAGTTTGCAACATACAAATGCTTGTAACTTTTTACTGGAGCGTCATAAAACCTTGAAATTTTGTAACAATAAAGTACCCGAGCCTCTTGTCAATTTAAGCCATCGCTCAAAGCTATGCTACCCTAGAGTCCCAAATCAAACACTGATAAAACTTCAAACGACCCTAACTTCTATACGGTACGTCCTACACCTATAAAAGTTTGCAACATACAAATGCTTGTAACTTTTTACTGGAGCGTCATAAAACATTGAAATTTTGTAACAATAAAGTACTCGAGCCTCTTGTCAATTTAAGCCATCGCTCAAATTTATGCTACCCTTGAGTCCCAAATCAAACACTGATAAAACTTCAAATGCCCCTAACTTCTATACGGTACGACCTAAAGCTATCAAAGTTTGCAACATGCAAATGCTTGTAACTTTTTACTGGAGCGTCATAAAACCTTGAAATTTTGTAACAATGAAGTTCCCGAGCCTCTTGTCAATTTAAGCTATCGCTCAAAACTATGCTACACTAGAGTCCCAAATCAAACACTGATAAAACTTCAAACGCCCCTAACTTCTATACGGTACGTCCTACACCTATCAAAGTTTGCAACATACAAATACTTGTAACTTTTTACTGGAGCGTCATAAAACCTTGAAATTTTGTAACAATAAAGTACTCGAGCCTCTTGTCAATTTAAGTTATCGCTCAAAACTATGCTACCCTTGAGTCCCAAATCAAACACTGATAAAACTTCAAATGGCCCTAACTTCTTTACGGTACGTCCTACACCTATCAAAGTTTGCAACATACAAATGCTTGTAACTTTTTACTGGAGCGCCATAAAACCTTGAAATTTTGTAACAATAAAGTACTCGAGCCTCTTGTCAATTTAAGCCATCGCTCAAACCTATGCTACCCTTGAGTCCCAAATCAAACACTGATAAAACTTCAAACGCCCCTAACTTCTATACGGTACGTCCTACACCTATCAAAGTTTGCAACATACAAATGCTTGTAACTTTTTACTGGAGCGTCATAAAACCTTGAAATTTTGTAACAATAAAGTACGCGAACCTCTTGTCAATTTAAGCTATCGGTCAAAGCTATGCTACCCTAGAGTCCCAAATCAAACACTGATAAAACTTCAAACGCCCCTAACTTCTATACGGTACGTCCTACACCTATCAAAGTTGGCAACATTCAAATGCTTGTAACTTTTTACTGGAGCGTCCTAAAACCTTAAAATTTTGTAACAATTAAGTACCCGAGCCTCTTGTCAATTTAAGCTATCGCTCAAAGCTATGCTACCCTGGAGTCCCAAATCAAACACTGATAAAACTTCAAATGGCCCTAACTTCTTTACGGTACGTCCTACACCTATCAAAGTTTGCAACATACAAATGCTTATAACTTTTTACTGGAGCGTCATAAAACCTTTAAATTTTGTAACAATAATATACTCGAGCCTCTTGTCAATTTAAGCTATCGCTCAAAGCTATGCTACCCAAGAGTCCCAAATCAAACACTAATAAAACTTCAAATGGCCCTAACTTCTATACGGTATGTCCTACACCTATAAAAGTTTGCAACATACAAATGCTTGTAACTTTTTACTGGAGCGTCATAAAACCTTGAAATTTTGTAACAATAAAGTACTCGAGCCTCTTGTCAATTTAAGCCATCGCTCAAAGCTATGCTACCCTTGAGTCACAAATCAAACACTGATAAAACTTCAAATGGCCCTAACTTCTTTACGGTACGTCCTACACCTATCAAAGTTTGCAACATACAAATGCTTGTAACTTTTTACTGGAGCGTCATAAAACCTTGAACTTTTGTAACAATAATATACTCGAGCCTCTTGTCAATTTAAGCTATCGCTCAAAGCTATGCTACCCTAGACTCCCAAATCAAACACTGATAAAACTTCAAACGCCCCTAACTTCTATACGGTACGTCCTACACCTATCAAAGTTTGCAACATACAAATGCTTGTAACTTTTTACTGGAGCGACATAAAACCTTGAAATTTTGTAACAATAAAGTACTCGAGTCTCTTGCCAATTTAAGCCATCGCACAAAGCTATGCTACCCTAGAGTCCCAAATCAAACACTGATAAAACTTCAAACGCCCCTAACTTCTATACGGTACGTCCTACACTTATCAAAGTTGGCAACATTCAAATGCTTGTAACTTTTTACTGGAGCGTCCTAAAACCTTAAAATTTTGTAACAATGAAGTACCCGAGCCTCTTGTCAATTTAAGCTATCGCTCAAAGCTATGCTACCCTTGAGTCCCAAATCAAACACTGATAAAACTTCAAATGGCCCTAACTTCTTTACGGTACGTCCTACACCTATCAAAGTTTGCAACATACAAATGCTTATAACTTTTTACTGGAGCGTCATAAAACCTTTAAATTTTGTAACAATAATATACTCGAGCCTCTTGTCAATTTAAGCTATCGCTCAAAGCTATGCTACCCAAGAGTCCCAAATCAAACACTAATAAAACTTCAAATGGCCCTAACTTCTATACGGTATGTCCTACACCTATAAAAGTTTGCAACATACAAATGCTTGTAACTTTTTACTGGAGCGTCATAAAACCTTGAAATTTTGTAACAATAAAGTACTCGAGCCTCTTGTCAATTTAAGCCATCGCTCAAAGCTATGCTACCCTTGAGTCCCAAATCAAACACTGATAAAACTTCAAATGGCCCTAACTTCTTTACGGTACGTCCTACACCTATCAAAGTTTGCAACATACAAATGCTTGTAACTTTTTACTGGAGCGTCATAAAACCTTGAACTTTTGTAACAATAATATACTCGAGCCTCTTGTCAATTTAAGCTATCGCTCAAAGCTATGCTACCCTAGACTCCCAAATCAAACACTGATAAAACTTCAAACGCCCCTAACTTCTATACGGTACGTCCTACACCTATCAAAGTTGGCAACATTCAAATGCTTGTAACTTTTTACTGGAGCGTCATAAAACCTTGAAATTTTGTAACAATAAAGTACTCGAGCCTCTTGTCAATTTAGGCCATCGCTCAAAGCTATGCTACCCTTGAGTCCCAAATCAAACACTGATAAAACTTCAAACGCCCCTAACTTCTTTACGGTACGTCCTACACATATCAAAGTTTGGAACATACAAATGCTTGTAACTTTTTACTGGAGCGTCATAAAACCTTGAAATTTTATAACAATAAAGTACTCGAGCCTCTTTTCAATTTAAGCTATCGCTCAAAACTATGCTAGCCTAGAGTCCCAAATCAAACACTGATAAAACTTCAAACGCCCCTAACTTCTTTACGGTACGTCCCACAGCTATCAAAGTTTGCAACATACAAATGCTTGTAACTTTTTACTGGAGCGTCATAAAACCTTGAAATTTTGTAACAATAAAGTACTCGAGCCTCTTGTCAATTTAAGTTATCGCTCAAAGCTATGCTACCCTAGAGTCCCAAATCAAACACTGATAAAACTTCAAAGGGCCCTAACTTCTATACGGTACGTCCTACACCTATCAAAGTTTGCAACGTACAAATGCTTGTAACTTTTTACTGGAACGTCATAAAACCTTGAAATTTTGTAACAATAAAGTACTCGAGCATCTTGTCACTTTAAGTTATCGCTCAAAGCTATGCTACCCTAGATTCCCAAATCAAACAATGATAAAACTTCAAATGGCCCTAACTTCTTTACGGTACGTCCTACACCTATCAAAGTTTGCAACATTCAAATGCTTGTAACTTTTTACTGGAGCGTCATAAAACCTTGAAATTTTGTAACAATAAAGTACTCGAGCCTCTTGTCAATTTAAGCTATCGCTCAAAACTATGCTACCCTAGAGTCCCAAATCAAACACTGATAAAACTTCAAATGGCCCTAACTTCTATACGGTACGTCCTACACCTATCAAAGTTTGCAACATACAAATGCTTGTAACTTTTTACTGGAGCGTCATAAAACCTTGAAATTTTGTAACAATAAAGTACTCGAGCATCTTGTCAATTTAAGCCATCGCTCAAAGCTATGCTACCCTAGAGTCCCAAATCAAACACTGATAAAACTTCAAATGGCCCTAACTTCTATACGGTACGTCCTACACCTATCAAAGTTTGCAACATACCAATGTTTGTAACTTTTTACTGGAGCGTCATAAAACCTTGAAATTTTGTAACAATAAAGTACTCGAGCCTCTTGTCAATTTAGGCCATCGCTCAAAGCTATGCTACCCTTGAGTCCCAAATCAAACACTGACAAAACTTCAAACGCCCCTAACTTCTTTACGGTACGTCCTACACCTATCAAAGTTTGCAACGTACAAATGCTTGTAACTTTTTACTGGAACGTCATAAAACCTTGAAATTTTGTAACAATAAAGTACTCGAGCATATTGTCACTTTAAGTTATCGCTCAAAGCTATGCTACCCTAGAGTCCCAAATCAAACAATGATAAAACTTCAAATGGCCCTAACTTCTTTACGGTACGTCCTACACCTATCAAAGTTTGTAACATTCAAATGCTTGTAACTTTTTACTGGAGCGTCATGAAACCTTGAAATTTTGTAACAATAAAGTACTCGAGCCTCTTGTCAATTTAAGCCATCGCTCAAAGCTATGCTACCCTTGAGTCCCAAATCAAACACTGATAAAACTTCAAACGCCCCTAACTTCTTTACGGTACGTCCTACACATATCAAAGTTTGGAACATACAAATGCTTGTAACTTTTTACTGGAGCGTCATAAAACCTTGAAATTTTATAACAATAAAGTACTCGAGCCTCTTGTCAATTTAAGCTATCGCTCAAAACTATGCTAGCCTAGAGTCCCAAATCAAACACTGATAAAACTTCAAACGCCCCTAACTTCTTTACGGTACGTCCCACAGCTATCAAAGTTTGCAACATACAAATGCTTGTAACTTTTTACTGGAGCGTCATAAAACCTTGAAATTTTGTAACAATAAAGTACTCGAGCCTCTTGTCAATTTAAGTTATCGCTCAAAGCTATGCTACCCTAGAGTCCCAAATCAAACACTGATAAAACTTCAAAGGGCCCTAACTTCTATACGGTACGTCCTACACCTATCAAAGTTTGCAACATACAAATGCTTGTAACTTTTTACTGATGCGTCATAAAACCTTGAAATTTTGTAACAATAAAGTACTCGAGCTTCTTGTCAATTTAGGCCATCGCTCAAAGCTATGCTACCCTTGAGTCCCAAATCAAACACTGACAAAACTTCAAACGCCCCTAACTTCTTTACGGTACGTCCTACACCTATCAAAGTTTGCAACGTACAAATGCTTGTAACTTTTTACTGGAACGTCATAAAACCTTGAAATTTTGTAACAATAAAGTACTCGAGCATCTTGTCACTTTAAGTTATCGCTCAAAGCTATGCTACCCTAGATTCCCAAATCAAACAATGATAAAACTTCAAATGGCCCTAACTTCTTTACGGTACGTCCTACACCTATCAAAGTTTGCAACATTCAAATGCTTGTAACTTTTTACTGGAGCGTCATAAAACCTTGAAATTTTGTAACAATAAAGTACTCGAGCCTCTTGTCAATTTAAGCTATCGCTCAAAACTATGCTACCCTAGAGTCCCAAATCAAACACTGATAAAACTTCAAATGGCCCTAACTTCTATACGGTACGTCCTACACCTATCAAAGTGTGCAACATACAAATGCTTGTAACTTTTTACTGGAGCGTCATAAAACCTTGAAATTTTGTAACAATAAAGTACTCGAGCATCTTGTCAATTTAAGCCATCGCTCAAAGCTATGCTACCCTAGAGTCCCAAATCAAACACTGATAAAACTTCAAATGGCCCTAACTTCTATACGGTACGTCCTACACATATCAAAGTTTGCAACATACCAATGTTTGTAACTTTTTACTGGAGCGTCATAAAACCTTGAAATTTTGTAACAATAAAGTACTCGAGCCTCTTGTCAATTTAGGCCATCGCTCAAAGCTATGCTACCCTTGAGTCCCAAATCAAACACTGACAAAACTTCAAACGCCCCTAACTTCTTTACGGTACGTCCTACACCTATCAAAGTTTGCAACGTACAAATGCTTGTAACTTTTTACTGGAACGTCATAAAACCTTGAACTTTTGTAACAATAAAGTACTCGAGCCTCTTGTCAATTTAAGCTATCGCTCAAAACTATGCTACCCTAGAGTCCCAAATCAAACACTGATAAAACTTCAAATAGCCCTAACTTCTATACGGTACGTCCTACACCTATCAAAGTTTGCAACATACAAATGCTTGTAACTTTTTACTGGAGCGTCATAAAACCTTGAACTTTTGTAACAATAATATACTCGAGCCTCTTGTCAATTTAAGCTATCGCTCAAAGCTATGCTACCCTAGACTCCCAAATCAAACACTGATAAAACTTCAAACGCCCCTAACTTCTATACGGTACGTCCTACACCTATCAAAGTTGGCAACATTCAAATGCTTGTAACTTTTTACTGGAGCGTCATAAAACCGTGAAATTTTGTAACAATAAAGTACTCGAGCCTCTTGTCAATTTAGGCCATCGCTCAAAGCTATGCTACCCTTGAGTCCCAAATCAAACACTGATAAAACTTCAAACGCCCCTAACTTCTTTACGGTACGTCCTACACATATCAAAGTTTGGAACATACAAATGCTTGTAACTTTTTACTGGAGCGTCATAAAACCTTGAAATTTTATAACAATAAAGTACTCGAGCCTCTTGTCAATTTAAGCTATCGCTCAAAACTATGCTAGCCTAGAGTCCCAAATCAAACACTGATAAAACTTCAAACGCCCCTAACTTCTTTACGGTACGTCCCACAGCTATCAAAGTTTGCAACATACAAATGCTTGTAACTTTTTACTGGAGCGTCATAAAACCTTGAAATTTTGTAACAATAAAGTACTCGAGCCTCTTGTCAATTTAAGTTATCGCTCAAAGCTATGCTACTCTAGAGTCCCAAATCAAACACTGATAAAACTTCAAAGGGCCCTAACTTCTATACGGTACGTCCTACACCTATCAAAGTTTGCAACATACAAATGCTTGTAACTTTTTACTGAAGCGTCATAAAACCTTGAAATTTTGTAACAATAAAGTACTCGAGCCTCTTGTCAATTTAGGCCATCGCTCAAAGCTATGCTACCCTTGAGTCCCAAATCAAACACTGACAAAACTTCAAACGCCCCTAACTTCTTTACGGTACGTCCTACACCTATCAAAGTTTGCAACGTACAAATGCTTGTAACTTTTTACTGGAACGTCATAAAACCTTGAAATTTTGTAACAATAAAGTACTCGAGCATCTTGTCACTTTAAGTTATCGCTCAAAGCTATGCTACCCTAGATTCCCAAATCAAACACTGATAAAACTTCAAATGGCCCTAACTTCTATACGGTACGTCCTACACCTATCAAAGTGTGCAACATACAAATGCTTGTAACTTTTTACTGGAGCGTCATAAAACCTTGAAATTTTGTAACAATAAAGTACTCGAGCATCTTGTCAATTTAAGCCATCGCTCAAAGCTATGCTACCCTAGAGTCCCAAATCAAACACTGATAAAACTTCAAATGGCCCTAACTTCTATACGGTACGTCCTACACATATCAAAGTTTGCAACACACCAATGTTTGTAACTTTTTACTGGAGCGTCATAAAACCTTGAAATTTTGTAACAATAAAGTACTCGAGCCTCTTGTCAATTTAGGCCATCGCTCAAAGCTATGCTACCCTTGAGTCCCAAATCAAACACTGACAAAACTTCAAACGCTCCTAACTTCTTTACGGTACGTCCTACACCTATCAAAGTTTGCAACGTACAAATGCTTGTAACTTTTTACTGGAACGTCATAAAACCTTGAAATTTTGTAACAATAAAGTACTCGAGCATCTTGTCACTTTAAGTTATCGCTCAAAGCTATGCTACCCCAGAGTCCCAAATCAAACAATGATAAAACTTCAAATGGCCCTAACTTATTTACGGTACGTCCTACACCTATCAAAGTTTGCAACATTCAAATGCTTGTAACTTTTTACTGGAGCGTCATAAAACCTTGAAATTTTGTAACAATAAAGTACTCGAGCCTCTTGTCAATTTAAGCTATCGCTCAAAACTATGCTACCCTAGAGTCCCAAATCAAACACTGATAAAACTTCAAATGGCCCTAACTTCTATACGGTACGTCCTACACCTATCAAAGTGTGCAACATACAAATGCTTGTAACTTTTTACTGGAGCGTCATAAAACCTTGAAATTTTGTAACAATAAAGTACTCGAGCATCTTGTCAATTTAAGCCATCGCTCAAAGCTATGCTACCCTAGAGTCCCAAATCAAACACTGATAAAACTTCAAATGGCCCTAACTTCTATACGGTACGTCCTACACATATCAAAGTTTGCAACATACCAATGTTTGTAACTTTTTACTGGAGCGTCATAAAACCTTGAAATTTTGTAACAATAAAGTACTCGAGCCTCTTGTCAATTTAGGCCATCGCTCAAAGTAATGCTACCCTTGAGTCCAAAATCAAACACTGACAAAACTTCAAACGCCCCTAATTTCTTTACGGTACGTCCTACACCTATCAAAGTTTGCAACGTACAAATGCTTGTAACTTTTTACTGGAACGTCATAAAACCTTGAAATTTTGTAACAATAAAGTACTCGAGCCTCTTGTCACTTTAAGTTATCGCTCAAAGCTATGCTACCCTAGAGTCCCAAATCAAACAATGATAAAACTTCAAATGGCCCTAACTTCTTTACGGTACGTCCTACACCTATCAAAGTTTGCAACATTCAAATGCTTGTAACTTTTTACTGGAGCGTCATAAAACCTTGAAATTTTGTAATAATAAAGTACTCGAGCCTCTTGTCAATTTAAGCTATCGCTCAAAACTATGCTACCCTAGAGTCCCAAATCAAACACTGATAAAACTTCAAATGGCCCTAACTTCTATACGGTACGTCCTACAAATATCAAAGTTTGCAACATACAAATGCTTGTAACTTTTTACTGGAGCGTCATAAAACCTTGAAAGTTTGTAACAATAAAGTACTCGAGCATCTTGTCAATTTAAGCCATCGCTCAAAGCTATGCTACCCTAGAGTCCCAAATCAAACACTGATAAAACTTCAAATGGCCCTAACTTCTATACAGTACGTCCTACACATATCAAAGTTTGCAACATACCAATGTTTGTAACTTTTTACTGGAGCGTCATAAAACCTTGAAATTTTGTAACAATAAAGTACTCGAGCCTCTTTTCAATTTAAGCCATCGCTCAAAGCTATGCTACCCTAGAGTCCCAAATCAAACACTGATATAACTTCAAATGGCCCTATCTTCTATACGGTACGTCCTACACCTATCAAAGTTTGCAACATTCAAATGCTTGTAACTTTTTACTGGAGCGTCATAAAACCTTGAAATTTTCTAACAATAAAGTACTCGAGCCTCTTGTCAATTTAAGCTATCGCTCAAAACTATGCTACCATTGAGTCCCAAATCAAACACTGATAAAACTTCAATTGGCCCTAACTTCTATACGGTATGTCCTACACCTATCAAAGTTTGCAACATACAAATGCTTGTAACTTTTTACTGGAGCGTCACAAAATTTTGAAATTTTGTAACAATAAAGATCTCGAGCCTCTTGTCAATTTAAGCCATCGCTTAAAGCTATGCTACCCTTGAGTCCCAAATCAAACAGTGATAAAACTTCAAACGGCTGTAACTTCTATACGGTACGTCCTACACCTATCAAAGTTTGCAACATACAAATGCTTGTAACTTTTTACTGGAGCGTCATAAAACCTTGAAATTTTGTAACAATAAAGTACTCGAGTCTCTTGTCAATTTAAGCTATCGCTCAAAGCTATGCTACCCTAGAGTCCCAAATCAAACACTGATATAACTTCAAATGGCCCTAACTTCTATACGGTATGTCCTACACATATCAAAGTTTGCAACATACAAATGCTTGTAACTTTTTACTGGAGCGTCATAAAACCTTGAAATTTTGTAACAATAAAGTACTCGAGTCTCTTGTCAATTTAAGCTATCGCTCAAAGCTATGCTACCCTAGAGTCCCAAATCAAACACTGATATAACTTCAAATGGCCCTAACTTCCATACGGTACGTCCTACACCTATCAATGTTTGCAACATACAAATGCTTGTAACTTTTTACAGGAGCGTCATAAAATTTTGAAATTTTGTAACAATAAAGATCTCGAGCCTCTTGTCAATTTAAGCCATCGCTCAAAGCTATGCTACCCTTGAGTCCCAAATCAAACACTGATAAAACTTCAAACGGCTCTAACTTCTATACGGTACGTCCTACACCTAGCAAATTTTGCAACATACAAATGCTTGTAACTTTTTACTGGAGCGTCATAAAACCTTGAAATTTTCTAACAATAAAGTCCTCGAGCCTCTTGTCAATTTAAGCTATCGCTCAAAACTATGCTACCATTGAGTCCCAAATCAAACACTGATAAAACTTCAATTGGCCCTAACTTCTTTACGGTACGTCCTACACCTATCAAAGTTTGCAACATACAAATGCTTGTAACTTTTTACTGGAGCGTCATAAAACCTTGAAATTTTGTAACAATAATATACTCGAGCCTCTTGTCAATTTAAGCTATCGCTCAAAGCTATGCTACCCTAGAGTCCCAAATCAAACACTGAAAAAACTTCAAATGGCCCTAACTTCTACACGGTATGTCCTACACCTATAAAAGTTTGCAACATACAAATGCTTGTAACTTGTCAATTTAAGCCATCGCTTAAAGCTATGCTACCCTTGAGTCCCAAATCAAACACTGATAAAACTTCAAACGGCTGTAACTTCTATACGGTACGTCCTACACCTATCAAAGTTTGCAACATACAAATGCTTGTAACTTTTTACTGGAGCGTCATAAAACCTTGAAATTTTGTAACAATAAAGTACTCGAGTCTCTTGTCAATTTAAGCTATCGCTCAAAGCTATGCTACCCTAGAGTCCCAAATCAAACACTGATATAACTTCAAATGGCCCTAACTTCCATACGGTACGTCCTACACCTATCAATGTTTGCAACATACAAATGCTTGTAACTTTTTACAGGAGCGTCATAAAATTTTGAAATTTTGTAACAATAAAGATCTCGAGCTTCTTGTCAATTTAAGCCATCGCTCAAAGCTATGCTACCATTGAGTCCCAAATCAAACACTGATAAAACTTCAAACGGCTCTAACTTCTATACGGTACGTCCTACACCTAGCAAATTTTGCAACATACAAATGCTTGTAACTTTTTACTGGAGCGTCATAAAACCTTGAAATTTTCTAACAATAAAGTACTCGAGCCTCTTGTCAATTTAAGCTATCGCTCAAAACTATGCTACCATTGAGTCCCAAATCAAACACTGATAAAACTTCAATTGGCCCTAACTTCTTTACGGTACGTCCTACACCTATCAAAGTTTGCAACATACAAATGCTTGTAACTTTTTACTGGAGCGTCATAAAACCTTGAAATTTTGTAACAATAATATACTCGAGCCTCTTGTCAATTTAAGCTATCGCTCAAAGCTATGCTACCCTAGAGTCCCAAATCAAACACTGAAAAAACTTCAAATGGCCCTAACTTCTACACGGTATGTCCTACACCTATAAAAGTTTGCAACATACAAATGCTTGTAACTTTTTACTGGAGCGTCATAAAACCTTGAAATTTTGTAACAATAAAGTACTCGAGCCTCTTGTCAATTTAAGCCATCGCTCAAAGCTATGCTACCCTTGAGTCCCAAATCAAACACTGATAAAACTTCAAATGGCCCTAACTTCTTTACGGTACGTCCTACACCTATCAAAGTTTGCAACATACAAATGCTTGTAACTTTTTACTGGAGCGTCATAAAACCTTGAAATTTTGTAACAATAATATACTCGAGCCTCTTGTCAATTTAAGCTATCGCTCAAAGCTATGCTACCCTAGAGTCCCAAATCAAACACTGATAAAACTTCAAACGCCCCCAACTTCTATACGGTACGTCCTACACCTATCAAAGTTTGCAACATACAAATGCTTGTAACTTTTTACTGGAGCGACATAAAACCTTGAAATTTTGTAACAATAAAGTACTCGAGCATCTTGCCAATTTAAGCCATCGCTCAAAGCTATGCTACCCTTTAGTCCCAAATCAAACACTGATAAATCTTCAAACGCCCCTAACTTCTATACGGTACGTAATACACCTATCAAAGTTTGCAACATACAAATGCTTGTATCTTTTTACTGTAGCGTCATAAAACCTTGAAATTTTGTAACAATGAAGTACTCGAGCCTCTTGCCAATTTAAGCCATCGCTCAAAGCTATGCTACCCTTTAGTCCCAAATCAAACACTGATAAAACTTCAAACGCTCCTAACTTCTATACGGTACGTCCTACACCTATCAAAGTTTGCAACATACAAATGCTTGTAACTTTTTACTGGAGCGTCATAAAACCTTGAAATTTTCTAACAATAAAGTACTCGAGCCTCTTGTCAATTTAAGCTATCGCTCAAAACTAAGCTACCATTGAGTCCCAAATCAAACACTGATAAAACTTCAATTGGCCCTAACTTCTATACGGTACGTCCTACACCTATCAAAGTTTGCAACATACAAATGCTTGTAACTTTTTACTGGAGCGTCATAAAACCTTGAAATTTTGTAACAATAAAGTACTCGAGTCTCTTGTCAATTTAAGCTATCGCTCAAAGCTATGCTACCCTAGAGTCCCAAATCAAACACTGATATAACTTCAAATGGCCCTAACTTCTATACGGTACGTCCTACACATATCAAAGTTTGCAACATACAAATGCTTGTAACTTTTTACTGGAGCGTCATAAAAACTTGCAGTTTTGTACAATTAAGTACTCGAGCCTCTTTTCAATTTAAGCCATCGCTCAAAGCTATGGTACCCTAGAGTCCCAAATCAAACACTGATATAACTTCAAATGGCCCTAACTTCTATACGGCACGTCCTACACCTATCAAAGTTTGCAACATTCAAATGCTTGTATCTTTTTACTGGAGCGTCATAAAACCTTGAAATTTTGTAACAATAAAGTACTCGACCCTCTTGTTTATTTAAGCTATCGCTCAAAACTATGCTACCACTGAGTCCCAAATCAAACACTGATAAAACTTCAATTGGTCCTAACTTCTATACGGTACGTCCTACACCTAACAAATTTTGCAACATACAAATGCTTGTAACTTTTTACTGTAGCGTCATAAAACCTTGAAATTTTGTAACAATGAAGTACTCGAGCCTCTTGCCAATTTAAGCCATCGCTCAAAGCTATGCTACCCTTTAGTCCCAAATCAAACACTGATAAAACTTCAAACGCCCCTAACTTCTATACGGTACGTCCTACACCTATCAAAGTTTGCAACATATAAATGCTTGTAACGTTTTACTGGAGCGTCATAAAACCTTGAAATTTTCTAACAATAAAGTACTCGAGCCTCTTGTCAATTTAAGCTATCGCTCAAAACTAAGCTACCATTGAGTCCCAAATCAAACACTGATAAAACTTCAATTGGCCCTAACTTCTATACGGTACGTCCTACACCTATCAAAGTTTGCAACATACAAATGCTTGTAACTTTTTACTGGAGCGTCATAAAACCTTGAAATTTTGTAACAATAAAGTACTCGAGTCTCTTGTCAATTTAAGCTATCGCTCAAAGCTATGCTACCCTAGAGTCCCAAATCTAACACTGATATAACTTCAAATGGCCCTAACTTCTATACGGTACGTCCTACACATATCAAAGTTTGCAACATACAAATGCTTGTAACTTTTTACTGGAGCGTCATAAAAACTTGCAGTTTTGTACAATTAAGTACTCGAGCCTCTTTTCAATTTAAGCCATCGCTCAAAGCTATGGTACCCTAGAGTCCCAAATCAAACACTGATAAAACTTCAATTGGCCCTAACTTCTATACGGTACGTCCTACACCTATCAAAGTTTGCAACATACAAATGCTTGTAACTTTTTACTGGAGCGTCATAAAACCTTGAAATTTTCTAACAATAAAGTACTCGAGCCTCTTGTCAATTTAAGCTATCGCTCAAAACTATGCTACCATTGAGTCCCAAATCAAACACTGATAAAACTTCAATTGGCCCTAACTTCTTTACGGTACGTCCTACACCTATCAAAGTTTGCAACATACAAGTGCTTGTAACTTTTTACTGGAGCGTCATAAAACCTTGAAATTTTGTAACAATAATATACTCGAGCCTCTTGTCAATTTAAGCTATCGCTCAAAGCTATGCTACCCTAGAGTCCCAAATCAAACACTGAAAAAACTTCAAATGGCCCTAACTTCTACATGGTATGTCCTACACCTATAAAAGTTTGCAACATACAAATGCTTGTAACTTTTTACTGGAGCGTCATAAAACCTTGAAATTTTGTAACAATAAAGTACTCGAGCCTCTTGTCAATTTAAGCCATCGCTCAAAGCTATGCTACCCTTGAGTCCCAAATCAAACACTGATAGAACTTCAAATGGCCCTAACTTCTTTAAGGTACGTCCTACACCTATCAAAGTTTGCAACATACAAATGCTTGTAACTTTTTACTGGAGCGTCATAAAACCTTGAAATTTTGTAACAATAATATACTCGAGCCTCTTGTCAATTTAAGCTATCGCTCAAAGCTATGCTACACTAGAGTCCCAAATCAAACACTGATAAAACTTCAAACGCCCCCAACTTCTATACGGTACGTCCTACACCTATCAAAGTTTGCAACATACAAATGCTTGTAACTTTTTACTGGAGCGACATAAAACCTTGAAATTTTGTAACAATAAAGTACTCGAGCATCTTGCCAATTTAAGCCATCGCTCAAAGCTATGCTACCCTTTAGTCCCAAATCAAACACTGATAAAACTTCAAACGCCCCTAACTTCTATACGGTACGTCCTACACCTATCAAAGTTTGCAACATACAAATGCTTGTAACTTTTTACTGTAGCGTCATAAAACCTGGAAATTTTGTAACAATGAAGTACTCGAGCCTCTTGCCAATTTAAGCCATCGCTCAAAGCTATGCTACCCTAGAGTCCCAAATCAAACACTGATATAACTTCAAATGGCCCTAACTTCCATACGGTACGTCCTACACCTATCAATGTTTGCAACATACAAATGCTTGTAACTTTTTACAGGAGCGTCATAAAATTTTGAAATTTTGTAACAATAAAGATCTCGAGCTTCTTGTCAATTTAAGCCATCGCTAAAAGCTGTGCTACCCTTGAGTCCCAAATCAAACACTGATAAAACTTCAAACGGCTCTAACTTCTATACGGTACGTCCTACACCTAGCAAATTTTGCAACATACAAATGCTTGTAACTTTTTACTGGAGCGTCATAAAACCTTGAAATTTTCTAACAATAAAGTACTCGAGCCTCTTGTCAATTTAAGCTATCGCTCAAAACTATGCTACCATTGAGTCCCAAATCAAACACTGATAAAACTTCAATTGGCCCTAACTTCTTTACGGTACGTCCTACACCTATCAAAGTTTGCAACATACAAATGCTTGTAACTTTTTACTGGAGCGTCATAAAACCTTGAAATTTTGTAACAATAATATACTCGAGCCTCTTGTCAATTTAAGCTATCGCTCAAAGCTATGCTACCCTAGAGTCCCAAATCAAACACTGAAAAAACTTCAAATGGCCCTAACTTCTACACGGTATGTCCTACACCTATAAAAGTTTGCAACATACAAATGCTTGTAACTTTTTACTGGAGCGTCATAAAACCTTGAAATTTTGTAACAATAAAGTACTCGAGCCTCTTGTCAATTTAAGCCATCGCTCAAAGCTATGCTACCCTTGAGTCCCAAATCAAACACTGATAAAACTTCAAATGGCCCTAACTTCTTTACGGTACGTCCTACACCTATCAAAGTTTGCAACATACAAATGCTTGTAACTTTTTACTATAGCGTCATAAAACCTTGAAATTTTGTAACAATAATATACTCGAGCCTCTTGTCAATTTAAGCTATCGCTCAAAGCTATGCTACCCTAGAGTCCCAAATCAAACACTGATAAAACTTCAAACGCCCCTAACTTCTATACGGTACGTCCTACACCTATCAAAGTTTGCAACATACAAATGCTTGTAACTTTTTACTGGAGCGACATAAAACCTTGAAATTTTGTAACAATAAAGTACTCGAGCATCTTGCCAATTTAAGCCATCGCTCAAAGCTATGCTACCCTTTAGTCCCAAATCAAACACTGATAAAACTTCAAACGCCCCTAACTTCTATACGGTACGTCCTACACCTATCAAAGTTTGCAACATACAAATGCTTGTAACTTTTTACTGTAGCGTCATAAAACCTTGAAATTTTGTAACAATGAAGTACTCGAGCCTCTTGCCAATTTAAGCCATCGCTCAAAGCTATGCTACCCTTTAGTCCCAAATCAAACACTGATAAAACTTCAAACGCCCCTAACTTCTATACGGTACGTCCTACACCTATCAAAGTTTGCAACATACAAATGCTTGTAACTTTTTACTGGAGCGTCATAAAACCTTGAAATTTTCTAACAATAAAGTACTCGAGCCTCTTGTCAATTTAAGCTATCGCTCAAAACTAAGCTACCATTGAGTCCCAAATCAAACACTGATAAAACTTCAATTGGCCCTAACTTCTATACGGTACGTCCTACACCTATCAAAGTTTGCAACATACAAATGCTTGTAACTTTTTACTGGAGCGTCATAAAACCTTGAAATTTTGTAACAATAAAGTACTCGAGTCTCTTGTCAATTTAAGCTATCGCTCAATGCTATGCTACCCTAGAGTCCCAAATCAAACACTGATATAACTTCAAATGGCCCTAACTTCTATACGGTACGTCCTCCACATATCAAAGTTTGCAACATACAAATGCTTGTAACTTTTTACTGGAGCGTCATAAAAACTTGCAGTTTTGTACAATTAAGTACTCGAGCCTCTTTTCAATTTAAGCCATCGCTCAAAGCTATGGTACCCTAGAGTCCCAAATCAAACATTGATATAACTTCAAATGGCCCTAACTTCTATACGGCACGTCCTACACCTATCAAAGTTTGCAACATTCAAATGCTTGTATCTTTTTACTGGAGCGTCATAAAACCTTGAAATTTTGTAACAATAAAGTACTCGACCCTCTTGTTTATTTAAGCTATCGCTCAAAACTATGCTACCACTGAGTCCCAAATCAAACACTGATAAAACTTCAATTGGTCCTAACTTCTATACGGTACGTCCTACACCTAACAAATTTTGCAACATACAAATGCTTGTAACTTTTTACTGTAGCGTCATAAAACCTTGAAATTTTGTAACAATGAAGTACTCGAGCCTCTTGCCAATTTAAGCCATCGCTCAAAGCTATGGTACCCTAGAGTCCCAAATCAAACACTGATATAACTTCAAATGGCCCTAACTTCTATACGGCACGTCCTACACCTATCAAAGTTTGCAACATTCAAATGCTTGTATCTTTTTACTGGAGCGTCATAAAACCTTGAAATTTTGTAACAATAAAGTACTCGACCCTCTTGTTTATTTAAGCTATCGCTCAAAACTATGCTACCACTGAGTCCCAAATCAAACACTGATAAAACTTCAAACGGCTCTAACTTCTATACGGTACGTCCTACACCTAGCAAATTTTGCAACATACAAATGCTTGTAACTTTTTACTGGAGCGTCATAAAACCTTGAAATTTTGTAACAATGAAGTACTCGAGCCTCTTGCCAATTTAAGCTATCGCTCAAAGCTATGCTACCCTAGAGTCCCAAATCAAACACTGATAAAACTTCAAACGCCCCCAACTTCTATACGGTACGTCCTACACCTATCAAAGTTTGCAACATACAAATGCTTGTAACTTTTTACTGGAGCGACATAAAACCTTGAAATTTTGTAACAATAAAGTACTCGAGCATCTTGCCAATTTAAGCCATCGCTCAAAGCTATGCTACCCTTTAGTCCCAAATCAAACACTGATAAAACTTCAAACGCCCCTAACTTCTATACGGTACGTCCTACACCTATCAAAGTTTGCAACATACAAATGCTTGTAACTTTTTACTGTAGCGTCATAAAACCTTGAAATTTTGTAACAATGAAGTACTCGAGCCTCTTGCCAATTTAAGCCATCGCTCAAAGCTATGCTACCCTTTAGTCCCAAATCAAACACTGATAAAACTTCAAACGCCCCTAACTTCTATACGGTACGTCCTACACCTATCAAAGTTTGCAACATACAAATGCTTGTAACTTTTTACTGGAGCGTCATAAAACCTTGAAATTTTGTAACAATAAAGTACTCGAGCCTCTTGTCAATTTAAGCTATCGCTCAAAACTAAGCTACCATTGAGTCCCAAATCAAACACTGATAAAACTTCAATTGGCCCTAACTTCTATACGGTACGTCCTACACCTATCAAAGTTTGCAACATACAAATGCTTGTAACTTTTTACTGGAGCGTCATAAAACCTTGAAATTTTGTAACAATAAAGTACTCGAGTCTCTTGTCAATTTAAGCTATCGCTCAAAGCTATGCTACCCTAGAGTCCCAAATCAAACACTGATATAACTTCAAATGGCCCTAACTTCTATACGGTACGTCCTCCACATATCAAAGTTTGCAACATACAAATGCTTGTAACTTTTTACTGGAGCGTCATAAAAACTTGCAGTTTTGTACAATTAAGTACTCGAGCCTCTTTTCAATTTAAGCCATCGCTCAAAGCTATGGTACCCTAGAGTCCCAAATCAAACACTGATATAACTTCAAATGGCCCTAACTTCTATACGGCACGTCCTACACCTATCAAAGTTTGCAACATTCAAATGCTTGTATCTTTTTACTGGAGCGTCATAAAACCTTGAAATTTTGTAACAATAAAGTACTCGACCCTCTTGTTTATTTAAGCTATCGCTCAAAACTATGCTACCACTGAGTCCCAAATCAAACACTGATAAAACTTCAATTGGTCCTAACTTCTATACGGTACGTCCTACACCTAACAAATTTTGCAACATACAAATGCTTGTAACTTTTTACTGTAGCGTCATAAAACCTTGAAATTTTGTAACAATGAAGTACTCGAGCCTCTTGCCAATTTAAGCCATCGCTCAAAGCTATGGTACCCTAGAGTCCCAAATCAAACACTGATATAACTTCAAATGGCCCTAACTTCTATACGGCACGTCCTACACCTATCAAAGTTTGCAACATTCAAATGCTTGTATCTTTTTACTGGAGCGTCATAAAACCTTGAAATTTTGTAACAATAAAGTACTCGACCCTCTTGTTTATTTAAGCTATCGCTCAAAACTATGCTACCACTGAGTCCCAAATCAAACACTGATAAAACTTCAAACGGCTCTAACTTCTATACGGTACGTCCTACACCTAGCAAATTTTGCAACATACAAATGCTTGTAACTTTTTACTGGAGCGTCATAAAACCTTGAAATTTTCTAACAATAAAGTACTCGAGCCTCTTGTCAATTTAAGCTATCGCTCAAAACTATGCTACCATTGAGTCCCAAATCAAACACTGATAAAACTTCAATTGGCCCTAACTTCTTTACGGTACGTCCTACACCTATCAAAGTTTGCAACATACAAATGCTTGTAACTTTTTACTGGAGCGTCATAAAACCTTGAAATTTTGTAACAATAATATACTCGAGCCTCTTGTCAATTTAAGCTATCGCTCAAAGCTATGCTACCCTAGAGTCCGAAATCAAACACTGAAAAAACTTCAAATGGCCCTAACTTCTACACGGTATGTCCTACACCTATAAAAGTTTGCAACATACAAATGCTTGTAACTTGTCAATTTAAGCCATCGCTCAAAGCTATGCTACCCTTTAGTCCCAAATCAAACACTGATAAAACTTCAAACGCCCCTAACTTCTATACGGTACGTCCTACACCTATCAAAGTTTGCAACATACAAATGCTTGTAACTTTTTACTGTAGCGTCATAAAACCTTGAAATTTTGTAACAATGAAGTACTCGAGCCTCTTGCCAATTTAAGCCATCGCTCAAAGCTATGCTACCCTTTAGTCCCAAATCAAACACTGATAAAACTTCAAACGCCCCTAACTTCTATACGGTACGTCCTACACCTATCAAAGTTTGCAACATACAAATGCTTGTAACTTTTTACTGGAGCGTCATAAAACCTTGAAATTTTGTAACAATAAAGTACTCGAGCCTCTTGTCAATTTAAGCTATTGCTCAAAACTACGCTACCATTGAGTCCCAAATCAAACACTGATAAAACTTCAATTGGCCCTAACTTCTATACGGTACGTCCTACACCTATCAAAGTTTGCAACATACAAATGCTTGTAACTTTTTACTGGAGCGTCATAAAACCTTGAAATTTTGTAACAATAAAGTACTCGAGTCTCTTGTCAATTTAAGCTATCGCTCAAAGCTATGCTACCCTAGAGTCCCAAATCAAACACTGATATAACTTCAAATGGCCCTAACTTCTATACGGTACGTCCTCCACATATCAAAGTTTGCAACATACAAATGCTTGTAACTTTTTACTGGAGCGTCATAAAAACTTGCAGTTTTGTACAATTAAGTACTCGAGCCTCTTTTCAATTTAAGCCATCGCTCAAAGCTATGGTACCCTAGAGTCCCAAATCAAACACTGATATAACTTCAAATGGCCCTAACTTCTATACGGCACGTCCTACACCTATCAAAGTTTGCAACATTCAAATGCTTGTATCTTTTTACTGGAGCGTCATAAAACCTTGAAATTTTGTAACAATAAAGTACTCGACCCTCTTGTTTATTTAAGCTATCGCTCAAAACTATGCTACCACTGAGTCCCAAATCAAACACTGATAAAACTTCAATTGGTCCTAACTTCTATACGGTACGTCCTACACCTAACAAATTTTGCAACATACAAATGCTTGTAACTTTTTACTGTAGCGTCATAAAACCTTGAAATTTTGTAACAATGAAGTACTCGAGCCTCTTGCCAATTTAAGCCATCGCTCAAAGCTATGGTACCCTAGAGTCCCAAATCAAACACTGATATAACTTCAAATGGCCCTAACTTCTATACGGCACGTCCTACACCTATCAAAGTTTGCAACATTCAAATGCTTGTATCTTTTTACTGGAGCGTCATAAAACCTTGAAATTTTGTAACAATAAAGTACTCGACCCTCTTGTTTATTTAAGCTATCGCTCAAAACTATGCTACCACTGAGTCCCAAATCAAACACTGATAAAACTTCAAACGGCTCTAACTTCTATACGGTACGTCCTACACCTAGCAAATTTTGCAACATACAAATGCTTGTAACTTTTTACTGGAGCGTCATAAAACCTTGAAATTTTCTAACAATAAAGTACTCGAGCCTCTTGTCAATTTAAGCTATCGCTCAAAACTATGCTACCATTGAGTCCCAAATCAAACACTGATAAAACTTCAATTGGCCCTAACTTCTTTACGGTACGTCCTACACCTATCAAAGTTTGCAACATACAAATGCTTGTAACTTTTTACTGGAGCGTCATAAAACCTTGAAATTTTGTAACAATAATATACTCGAGCCTCTTGTCAATTTAAGCTATCGCTCAAAGCTATGCTACCCTAGAGTCCGAAATCAAACACTGAAAAAACTTCAAATGGCCCTAACTTCTACACGGTATGTCCTACACCTATAAAAGTTTGCAACATACAAATGCTTGTAACTTGTCAATTTAAGCCATCGCTTAAAGCTATGCTACCCTTGAGTCCCAAATCAAACACTGATAAAACTTCAAACGGCTGTAACTTCTATACGGTACGTCCTACACCTATCAAAGTTTGCAACATACAAATGCTTGTAACTTTTTACTGGAGCGTCATAAAACCTTGAAATTTTGTAACAATAAAGTACTCGAGTCTCTTGTCAATTTAAGCTATCGCTCAAAGCTATGCTACCCTAGAGTCCCAAATCAAACACTGATATAACTTCAAATGGCCCTAACTTCCATACGGTACGTCCTACACCTATCAATGTTTGCAACATACAAATGCTTGTAACTTTTTACAGGAGCGTCATAAAATTTTGAAATTTTGTAACAATAAAGATCTCGAGCTTCTTGTCAATTTAAGCCATCGCTCAAAGCTATGCTACCCTTGAGTCCCAAATCAAACACTGATAAAGCTTCAAACGGCTCTAACTTCTATACGGTACGTCCTACACCTAGCAAATTTTGCAACATACAAATGCTTGTAACTTTTTACTGGAGCGTCATAAAACCTTGAAATTTTCTAACAATAAAGTACTCGAGCCTCTTGTCAATTTAAGCTATCGCTCAAAACTATGCTACCATTGAGTCCCAAATCAAACACTGATAAAACTTCAATTGGCCCTAACTTCTTTACGGTACGTCCTACACCTATCAAAGTTTGCAACATACAAATGCTTGTAACTTTTTACTGGAGCGTCATAAAACCTTGAAATTTTGTAACAATAATATACTCGAGCCTCTTGTCAATTTAAGCTATCGCTCAAAGCTATGCTACCCTAGAGTCCCAAATCAAACACTGAAAAAACTTCAAATGGCCCTAACTTCTACACGGTATGTCCTACACCTATAAAAGTTTGCAACATACAAATGCTTGTAACTTTTTACTGGAGCGTCATAAAACCTTGAAATTTTGTAACAATAAAGTACTCGAGCCTCTTGTCAATTTAAGCCATCGCTCAAAGCTATGCTACCCTTGAGTCCCAAATCAAACACTGATAAAACTTCAAATGGCCCTAACTTCTTTACGGTACGTCCTACACCTATCAAAGTTTGCAACATACAAATGCTTGTAACTTTTTACTGGAGCGTCATAAAACCTTGAAATTTTGTAACAATAATATACTCGAGCCTCTTGTCAATTTAAGCTATCGCTCAAAGCTATGCTACCCTAGAGTCCCAAATCAAACACTGATAAAACTTCAAACGCCCCCAACTTCTATACGGTACGTCCTACACCTATCAAAGTTTGCAACATACAAATGCTTGTAACTTTTTACTGGAGCGACATAAAACCTTGAAATTTTGTAACAATAAAGTACTCGAGCATCTTGCCAATTTAAGCCATCGCTCAAAGCTATGCTACCCTTTAGTCCCAAATCAAACACTGATAAAACTTCAAACGCCCCTAACTTCTATACGGTACGTCCTACACCTATCAAAGTTTGCAACATACAAATGCTTGTAACTTTTTACTGTAGCGTCATAAAACCTTGAAATTTTGTAACAATGAAGTACTCGAGCCTCTTGCCAATTTAAGCCATCGCTCAAAGCTATGCTACCCTTTAGTCCCAAATCAAACACTGATAAAACTTCAAACGCCCCTAACTTCTATACGGTACGTCCTACACCTATCAAAGTTTGCAACATACAAATGCTTGTAACTTTTTACTGGAGCGTCATAAAACCTTGAAATTTTCTAACAATAAAGTACTCGAGACTCTTGTCAATTTAAGCTATCGCTCAAAACTAAGCTACCATTGAGTCCCAAATCAAACACTGATAAAACTTCAATTGGCCCTAACTTCTATACGGTACGTCCTACACCTATCAAAGTTTGCAACATACAAATGCTTGTAACTTTTTACTGGAGCGTCATAAAACCTTGAAATTTTGTAACAATAAAGTACTCGAGTCTCTTGTCAATTTTAGCTATCGCTCAAAGCTATGCTACCCTAGAGTCCCAAATCAAACACTGATATAACTTCAAATGGCCCTAACTTCTATACGGTACGTCCTACACATATCAAAGTTTGCAACATACAAATGCTTGTAACTTTTTACTGGAGCGTCATAAAAACTTGCAGTTTTGTACAATTAAGTACTCGAGCCTCTTTTCAATTTAAGCCATCGCTCAAAGCTATGGTACTCTAGAGTCCCAAATCAAACACTGATATAACTTCAAATGGCCCTAACTTCTATACGGCACGTCCTACACCTATCAAAGTTTGCAACATTCAAATGCTTGTATCTTTTTACTGGAGCGTCATAAAACCTTGAAATTTTGTAACAATAAAGTACTCGACCCTCTTGTTTATTTAAGCTATCGCTCAAAACTATGCTACCACTGAGTCCCAAATCAAACACTGATAAAACTTCAATTGGTCCTAACTTCTATACGGTACGTCCTACACCTAACAAATTTTGCAACATACAAATGCTTGTAACTTTTTACTGTAGCGTCATAAAACCTTGAAATTTTGTAACAATGAAGTACTCGAGCCTCTTGCCAAATTAAGCCATCGCTCAAAGCTATGCTACCCTTTAGTCCCAAATCAAACACTGATAAAACTTCAAACGCCCCTAACTTCTATACGGTACGTCCTACACCTATCAAAGTTTGCAACATACAAATGCTTGTAACTTTTTACTGGAGCGTCATAAAACCTTGAAATTTTCTAACAATAAAGTACTCGAGCCTCTTGTCAATTTAAGCTATCGCTCAAAACTAAGCTACCATTGAGTCCCAAATCAAACACTGATAAAACTTCAATTGGCCCTAACTTCTATACGGTACGTCCTACACCTATCAAAGTTTGCAACATACAAATGCTTGTAACTTTTTACTGGAGCGTCATAAAACCTTGAAATTTTGTAACAATAAAGTACTCGAGTCTCTTGTCAATTTAAGCTATCGCTCAAAGCTATGCTACCCTAGAGTCCCAAATCTAACACTGATATAACTTCAAATGGCCCTAACTTCTATACGGTACGTCCTACACATATCAAAGTTTGCAACATACAAATGCTTGTAACTTTTTACTGGAGCGTCATAAAAACTTGCAGTTTTGTACAATTAAGTACTCGAGCCTCTTTTCAATTTAAGCCATCGCTCAAAGCTATGGTACCCTAGAGTCCCAAATCAAACACTGATAAAACTTCAATTGGCCCTAACTTCTATACGGTACGTCCTACACCTATCAAAGTTTGCAACATACAAATGCTTGTAACTTTTTACTGGAGCGTCATAAAACCTTGAAATTTTCTAACAATAAAGTACTCGAGCCTCTTGTCAATTTAAGCTATCGCTCAAAACTATGCTACCATTGAGTCCCAAATCAAACACTGATAAAACTTCAATTGGCCCTAACTTCTTTACGGTACGTCCTACACCTATCAAAGTTTGCAACATACAAATGCTTGTAACTTTTTACTGTAGCGTCATAAAACCTTGAAATTTTGTAACAATGAAGTACTCGAGTCTCTTGTCAATTTAAGCTATCGCTCAAAGCTATGCTACCCTAGAGTCCCAAATCTAACACTGATATAACTTCAAATGGCCCTAACTTCTATACGGTACGTCCTACACATATCAAAGTTTGCAACATACAAATGCTTGTAACTTTTTACTGGAGCGTCATAAAAACTTGCAGTTTTGTACAATTAAGTACTCGAGCCTCTTTTCAATTTAAGCCATCGCTCAAAGCTATGGTACCCTAGAGTCTCAAATCAAACACTGATAAAACTTCAATTGGCCCTAACTTCCATACGGTACGTCCTACACCTATCAATGTTTGCAACATACAAATGCTTGTAACTTTTTACTTGAGCGTCATAAAATTTTGAAATTTTGTAACAATACAGATCTCGAGCCTCTTGTCAATTTAAGCCATCGCTCAAAGCTATGCTACCCTTGAGTCCCAAATCAAACACGAATAAAACTTCAAACGGCTCTAATTTCTATACGGTACGTCCTACACCTAGCAAAGTTTGCAACATACAAATGCTTGTAACTTTTTACTGGAGCGTCATAAAACCTTGAAATTTTGTAACAATAAAGTACTCGAGTCTCTTGTCAATTTAAGCTATCGCTCAAAGCTTTGCTACCCTAGAGTCCCAAATCAAACACTGATAAAACTTCAAATGGCCCCAACTTCTATACGGTACGTCCTACACCTATCAAAGTTTGCAACATACAAATGCTTGTAACTTTTTACTGTAGCGTCATAAAACCTTGAAATTTTGTAACAATGAAGTACTCGAGCCTCTTGCCAATTTAAGCCATCGCTCAAAGCTATGCTACCCTTTAGTCCCAAATCAAACACTGATAAAACTTCAAACGCCCCTAACTTCTATACGGTACGTCCTACACCTATCAAAGTTTGCAACATACAAATGCTTGTAACTTTTTACTGGAGCGTCATAAAACCTTGAAATTTTCTAACAATAAAGTACTCGAGCCTCTTGTCAATTTAAGCTATCGCTCAAAACTATGCTACCATTGAGTCCCAAATCAAACACTGATAAAACTTCAATTGGCCCTAACTTCTTTACGGTACGTCCTACACCTATCAAAGTTTGCAACATACAAATGCTTGTAACTTTTTACTGGAGCGTCATAAAACCTTGAAATTTTGTAACAATAATATACTCGAGCCTCTTGTCAATTTAAGCTATCGCTCAAAGCTATGCTACCCTAGAGTCCCAAATCAAACACTGAAAAAACTTCAAATGGCCCTAACTTCTACACGGTATGTCCTACACCTATAAAAGTTTGCAACATACAAATGCTTGTAACTTTTTACTGGAGCGTCATAAAACCTTGAAATTTTCTAACAATAAAGTACTCGAGCCTCTTGTCAATTTAAGCTATCGCTCAAAACTATGCTACCATTGAGTCCCAAATCAAACACGGATAAAACTTCAAACGGCTCTAATTTCTATACGGTACGTCCTACACCTAGCAAAGTTTGCAACATACAAATGCTTGTAACTTTTTACTGGAGCGTCATAAAACCTTGAAATTTTGTAACAATAATATACTCGAGCCTCTTGTCAATTTAAGCTATCGCTCAAAGCTTTGCTACCCTAGAGTCCCAAATCAAACACTGATAAAACTTCAAATGGCCCCAACTTCTATACGGTACGTCCTACACCTATCAAAGTTTACAACATACAAATGCTTGTAACTTTTTACTGGAGCGTCATAAAACCTTGACATTTTGTAACAATAAAGTACTCGAGCCTCTTGTCAATTTAAGCCATCGCTCAAAGTTATGCTACCCTTGAGTCCCAAATCAAACACTGATAAAACTTCAAACGGCTCTAACTTCTATACGGTACATCCTACACCTAGCAAAGTTTGCAACATACAAACGCTTGTAACTTTTTACTGGAGCGTCATAAAACCTTGAAATTTTGTAACAATAAAGTACTGGAGTCTCTTGTCAATTTAAGCTATCGCTCAAAGCTTTGCTACCCTAGAGTCCCAAATCAAACACTGATAGAACTTCAAATGGCCCCAACTTCTATACGGTACGTCCTACACCTATCAAAGTTTGCAACATACAAATGCTTGTAACTTTTTACTGGAGCGTCATAAAACCTTGAAATTTTTAACAATAAAGTACTCGAACTTCTTGTCAATTTAGGCCATCGCACAAATCTATGCTACCCTTGAGTCCCAAATCAAACACTGATAAAACTTCAAATGGCCCTAACTTTCTTACGATACGTCCTACAACTATCCAAGTTTGCTACATTCAAATGCTTGTAACTTTTTACTGGAGCGTCATAAAACCTTGAAATTCTGTAACAATAAAGTACTCGAGCCTCTTGTCAATTTAAGCTATCGCTCAAAACTATGCTGCCCTAGAGTCCAAAATCAAACACTGATAAAACTTCAAATGGCCCTAACTTCTATACGGTACGTCCTACACATATCAAAGTTTGCAACATACAAATGCTTGCAACTTTTTACTGGAGCGTCATAAAACCTTGAAATTCTGTAACAATAAAGTACTCGAGCATCTTGTCAATTTAAGCTATCGCTCAAAGCTATGCTACCCTAGAGTCCCAAATCAAACACTGATAAAACTTCAAATGGCCCTAACTTCTATACGGTACGTCCTACACATATCAAAGTTTGCAACATACAAATGCTTGTAACTTTTTACTGGAGCGTCATAAAACCTTGAAATTTTGTAACAATAAAGTACTCGAGCCTCTTTTCAATTTAAGCCATCGCTCAAAGCTATGCTACCCTAGAGTCCCAAATCAAACACTGATATAACTTCAAATGGCCCTAACTTCTATACGGTACGTAATACACCTATCAAAGTTTGCAACATTCAAATGCGTGTAACTTTTTACTGGAGCGTCATAAAACCTTGAAATTCTGTAACAATAAAGAACTCGAGCCTCTTGTCAATTTAAGCTATCGCTCAAAACTATGCTACCATTGAGTCCCAAATCAAACACTGATAAAACTTCAATTGGCCCTAACTTCTATACGGTACGTCCTACACCTATCAAAGTTTGCAACATACAAATGCTTGTAACTTTTTACTGGAGCGTCATAAAACCTTGAAATTTTGT
This sequence comes from Clusia tigrina, assembly GCA_920105625.2. NCBI lineage: Eukaryota > Metazoa > Arthropoda > Insecta > Diptera > Clusiidae > Clusia > Clusia tigrina. Next base: position 113,157,480 of record OV050032.1, read on the forward strand.
AACAATAAAGTACTCGAGTCTCTTGTCAATTTAAGCTATCGCTCAAAGCTATGCTACCCTAGAGTCACAAATCAAACACTGATAAAACTTCAATTGGCCCTAACTTCTATACGGTACGTCCTACACCTATCAAAGTTTGCAACATACAAATGCTTGTAACTTTTTACTGGAGCGTCATAAAACCTTGAAATTTTGTAACAATAAAGTATTCGAGCCTCTTGTCAATTTAGGCCATCGCTCAAAGCTATGCTACCCTTGAGTCCCAAATCAAACACTGACAAAACTTCAAACGCCCCTAACTTCTTTACGGTACGTCCTACACCTATCAAAGTTTGCAACATACAAATGCTTGTAACTTTTTACTGGAGCGTCATAAAACCTTGAAATTTTGTAACAATAAAGTACTCGAGCATCTTGTCAATTTAAGCCATCGCTCAAAGCTATGCTACCCTAGAGTCCCAAATCAAACACTGATAAATCTTCAAAAGGCCCTAACTTCTATACGGTACGTCCTACACATATCAAAGTTTTCAACATATAAATGCTTGTAACTTTTTACTGGAGCGTCATAAAACCTTGAAATTTTGTAACAATAAAGATCTCGAGCCTCTTTTCAATTTAAGCCATCGCTCAAAGCTATGCTACCCTAGAGTCCCAAATCAAACACTGATATAACTTCAAATGGCCCTAACTTCTATACGGTACGTCCTACACCTATCAAAGTTTGCAACATTCAAATGCTTGTACCTTTTTACTGGAGCGTCATAAAACCTTGAAATTTTCTAACAATAAAGTACTCGAGCCTCTTGTCAATTTAAGCTATCGCTCAAAATTATGCTACTATTGAGTCCCAAATCAAACACTGATAAAACTTCAATTGGCCCTAACTTCTATACGGTACGTCCTACACCTATCAAAGTTTGCAACATACAAATGCTTGTAACTTTTTACTGGAGCGTCATAAAATTTTGAAATTTTGTAACAATAAAGATCTCGAGCCTCTTGTCAATTTAAGACATCGCTCAAAGCTATGCTACCCTTGAGTCCCAAATCAAATACTGATAAAACTTCAAACGGCTCTAACTTCTATACGGTACGTCCTACACCTATCAAAGTTTGCAACATACAAATGCTTGTAACTTTTTACTGGAGCGTCATAAAATTTTGAAATTTTGTAACAATAAAGATCTCGAGCCTCTTGTCAATTTAAGCCATCGCTCAAAGCTATGCTACCTTTGAGTCCCAAATCAAACACTGATAAAACTTCAAACGGCTCTAACTTCTATACGGTACGTCCTACACCTACCAAAGTTTGCAACATACAAATGCTTGTAACTTTTTACTGGAGCGTCATAAAACCTTGAAATTTTGTAACAATAAAGTACTCGAGTCTCTTGTCAATTTAAGCTATCGCTCAAAGCTATGCTACCCTAGAGTCCCAAATCGAACACTGATATTACTTCAAATGGCCCTAACTTCTATACGGTACGTCCTACACATATCAAAGTTTGCAACATACAAATGCTTGAAACTTTTTACTGGAGCGTCATAAAACCTTGAAATTTTGTAACAATAAAGTACTCGAGCCTCTTTTCAATTTAAGCCATCGCTCAAAGCTATGCTACCCTAGAGTCCCAAATCAAACACTGATATAACTTCAAATGGCCCTAACTTCTACACGGTACGTCCTACACCTATAAAAGTTTGCAACATTCAAATGCTTGTAACTTTTTACTGGAGCGTCATAAAACCTTGAAATTTTGTAACAATAAAGTACTCGAGTCTCTTGTCAATTTAAGCTATCGCTCAAAGCTATGCTACCCTAGAGTCCCAAATCAAACACTGATAAAACTTCAAATGGCCCTAACTTCTATACGGTACGTCCTACACCTATCAAAGTTTGCAACATACAAATGCTTGTAACTTTTTACTGGAGCGTCATAAAACCTTGAAATTTTTTAACAATAAAGTACTCGAGCCTCTTGTCAATTTAGGCCATCGCTCAAAGCTATGCTACCCTTGAGTCCCAAATCAAACACTGACAAAGCTTCAAACGCCCCTAAGTTATTTACGGTACGTCCTACACCTATCAAAGTTTGCAACATACAAATGCTTGTAACTTTTTGCTGGAGCGTCATAAAACCTTGAAATTTTGTAACAATAAAGTACTCGAGCATTTCGTCAATTTAAGTTATCGCTCAAAGCTATGCTACTCTAGAGTCCCAAATCAAACACTGATAAAACTTCAAATGGCTCTAACTTCTTTACGGTACGTCCTACAACTATCAAAGTTTGCAACATTCAAATGCTTGTAACTTTTTACTGGAGCGTCATAAAAACTTGAAATTTTGTAACAATAAAGTACTCGAGCCTCTTGTCAATTTAAGCTATCGCTCAAAACTATGCTACCCTAGAGTGCCAAATCAAACACTGATAAAACTTCAAATGGCCCTAACTTCTATACGGTACGTCCTACACCTATCAAAGTTTGCAACATACAAATGCTTGTAACTTTTTACTGGAGCGTCATAAAGCCTTGAAATTTTGTAACAATAAAGTACTCGAGCATCTTGTCAATTTAAGCCATCGCTCAAAGCTATGCTACCCTAGAGCCCCAAATCAAACACTGATAAAACTTCAAACGCCCCTAACTTCTATACGGTACGTCCTACACCTATCAAAGTTGGCAACATTCAAATGCTTGTAACTTTTTACTGGAGCGTCCTAAAACCTTGAAATTTTTGTAACAATGAAGTACCCGAGCCTCTTGTCAATTTAAGCTATCGCTCAAAGCTATGCTACCCTAGAGTCCCAAATCAAACACTGATAAAACTTCAATTGGCCCTAACTTCTATACGGTACGTCCTACACCTATCAAAGTTTGCAACAAACATAGGCTTGTAACTTTTTACTGGAGCGTCATAAAACTTTGAAATTTTGTAACAATAAAGTAACCGAGCCTCTTGTCAATTTAAGCTATCGCTCAAAGCTATGCTACCCTAGAGTCCCAAATCAAACACTGATAAAACTTCAAATGGCCCTAACTTTTTTTCGGTACGTCCTACACCTATCAAAGTTTGCAACATACAAATGCTTGTAACTTTTTACTGGAGCGTCATAAAACCTTGAAATTTTGTAACAATAATATACTCGAGCCTCTTGTCAATTTAAGCTATCGCTCAAAGCTATGCTACCCTAGAGTCCCAAATCAAACACTGATAAAACTTCAAACGCCCCTAACTTCTTTACGATACGTCCTACATCTATCAAAGTTTGCAACATACAAATGCTTGTAACTTTTTACTGGAGCGTCATAAAACGTTGAAATTTTGTAACAATAATGTACTCGAGCCTCTTGTCAATTTAAGCTATCGCTCAAAACTATGCTACCCTAGAGTCCCAAATCAATCACTGATAAAACTTCAAATGCCCCTAACTTCTATACGCTACGTCCTACACCTATCAAAGTTGGCAACATTCAAATGCTTGTAACTTTTTACTGGAGCGTCATAAAACCTTGAAATTTTGTAACAATAAAGTACTCGAGCCTCTTGTCAATTCAGGCCATTGCTCAAAGCTTTGCTACCCTAGAGTCCCAAATCAAACACTGATAAAACTTCAAACGCCCCTAACTTCTATACGGTACGTCCTACACCTATCAAAGTTTGCAACATACAAATGCTTGTAACTTTTTACTGGAGCGTCATAAAACCTTGAAATTTTGTAACAATAAAGTACTCGAGGCTCTTGTCAATTTAGGCCATCGCTCAAAGCTATGCTACCCTTGAGTCCCAAATCAAACACTGATAAAACTTCAAACGCCACTAACTTCTTTACGGTACGTCTTACACCTATCAAAGTTTGCAACATACATATGCCTGTAACTTTTTACTGGAGCGTCATAAAACCTTGAAATTTTGTAACAATAAAGTACTCGAGCCTCTTTTCAATTTAAGCCATCGCTCAAAGCTATGCTACCCTAGAGGCCCAAATCAAACACTGATATAACTTCAAACGCCCCTAACTTCTTTACGGTATGTCCTACACCTATCAAAGTTTGCAACATACAAATGCTTGAAACTTTTTACTGGAGCGTCATAAAACCTTGAAATTTTGTAACAATAAAGTACTCGAGCCTCTTTTCAATTTAAGCCATCGCTCAAAGCTATGCTACCCTAGAGTCCCAAATCAAACACTGATAAAACTTCAAATGGCTCTAACTTCTTTACGGTACGTCCTACAACTATCAAAGTTTGCAACATTCAAATGCTTGTAACTTTTTACTGGAGCGTCATAAAAACTTGAAATTTTGTAACAATGAAGTACCCGAGCCTCTTGTCAATTTAAGCTATCGCTCAAAGCTATGCTACCCTAGAGTCCCAAATCAAACACTGATAAAACTTCAATTGGCCCTAACTTCTATACGCTACGTCCTACACCTATCAAAGTTGGCAACATTCAAATGCTTGTAACTTTTTACTGGAGCGTCATAAAACCTTGAAATTTTGTAACAATAAAGTACTCGAGTCTCTTGTCAATTTAAGGTATCGCTCAAAGCTATGCTACCCTAGAGTCCCAAATCAAACACTGATAAAACTTCAAATGGCCCTAACTTCTATACGGTACGTCCTACACCTATCAAAGTTTGCAACATACAAATGCTTGTAACTTTTTACTGGAGCGTCATAAAACCTTGAAATTTTTTAACAATAAAGTACTCGAGCCTCTTGTCAATTTAGGCCATCGCTCAAAGCTATGCTACCCTTGAGTCCCAAATCAAACACTGACAAAACTTCAAACGCCCCTAACTTATTTACGGTACGTCCTACACCTATCAAAGTTTGCAACATACAAATGCTTGTAACTTTTTGCTGGAGCGTCATAAAACCTTGAAATTTTGTAACAATAAAGTACTCGAGCATTTTGTCAATTTAAGTTATCGCTCAAAGCTATGCTACCCTAGAGTCCCAAATCAAACACTGATAAAACTTCAAATGGCTCTAACTTCTTTACGGTACGTCCTACAACTATCAAAGTTTGCAACATTCAAATGCTTGTAACTTTTTACTGGAGCGTCATAAAAACTTGAAATTTTGTAACAATGAAGTACCCGAGCCTCTTGTCAATTTAAGCTATCGCTCAAAGCTATGCTACCCTAGAGTCCCAAATCAAACACTGATAAAACTTCAATTGGCCCTAACTTCTATACGGTACGTCCTACACCTATCAAAGTTTGCAACATACAAATGCTTGTAACTTTTTACTGGAGCGTCATAAAACGTTGAAATTTTGTAACAATAATGTACTAGAGCCTCTTGTCAATTTAAGCTATCGCTCAAAACTATGCTACCCTAGAGTCCCAAATCAATCACTGATAAAACTTCAAATGCCCCTAACTTCTATACGCTACGTCCTACACCTATCAAAGTTGGCAACATTCAAATGCTTGTAACTTTTTACTGGAGCGTCATAAAACCTTGAAATTTTGTAACAATAAAGTACTCGAGCCTCTTGTCAATTTAAGCCATCGCTCAAAGCTTTGCTACCCTAGAGTCCCAAATCAAACACTGATAAAACTTCAAACGCCCCTAACTTCTATACGGTACGTCCTACACCTATCAAAGTTTGCAACATACAAATGCTTGTAACTTTTTACTGGAGCGTCATAAAACCTTGAAATTTTGTAACAATAAAGTACTCGAGGCTCTTGTCAATTTAGGCCATCGCTCAAAGCTATGCTACCCTTGAGTCCCAAATCAAACACTGATAAAACTTCAAACGCCACTAACTTCTTTACGGTACGTCTTACACCTATCAAAGTTTGCAACATACATATGCTTGTAACTTTTTACTGGAGCGTCATAAAACCTTGAAATTTTGTAACAATAAAGTACTCGAGCCTCTAGTCAATTTAAGCTATCGCTCAAAACAATGCTACCCTAGAGTCCCAAATCAAACACTGATAAAACTTCAAACGCCCCTAACTTCTTTACGGTATGTCCTACACCTATCAAAGTTTGCAACATACAAATGCTTGTAACTTTTTACAGGAGCGTCATAAAACGTTGAAATTTTGTAACAATAAAGTACTCGAGCCTCTTGTCAATTTAAGTTATCGCTCAAAGCTATGCTACCCTAGAGTCCCAAATCAAACACTGACAAGACTTCAAACGCCCCTAACTTCTTTACTGTACGTCCTACACCTATCAAAGTTTGCAACATACAAATGCTTGTAACTTTTTACTGGAGCGTCATAAAACCTTGAAATTTTGTAACAATAATATACTCGAGCCTCTTGTCAATTTAAGCCATCGCTCAAAGCTTTGCTACCCTAGAGTCCCAAATCAAACACTGATAAAACTTCAAACGCCCCTAACTTCTATACGGTACGTCCTACACTATCAAAGTTTGCAACATACAAATGCTTGTAACTTTTTACTGGAGCGTCATAAAACCTTGAAATTTGGTAACAATAAAGTACTCGAGGCTCTTGTCAATTTAGGCCATCGCTCAAAGCTATGCTACCCTTGAGTCCCAAATCAAACACTGATAAAACTTCAAACGCCCCTAACTTCTTTACGGTACGTCCTACACCTATCAAAGTTTGCAACATACAAATGCTTGTAACTTTTTACTGGAACGTCATAAAACCTTGAAATTTTGTAACAATAAAGTACTCGAGCCTCTTGTCAATTTAAGCTATCGCTCAAAGCTATGCTACCCTAGAGTCCCAACTCAAACACTGATAAAACTTCAAATGGCCCTAACTTCTATACGGTACGTCCTACACCTATCAAAGTTTGCAACATACAAATGCTTGTAACTTTTTACTGAAGCGTCATAAAACCTTGAAATTTTGTAACAATAAAGTACTCGAGTTTCTTGTCAATTTAGGCCATCGCTCAAAGCTATGCTACCCTTGAGTCCCAAATCAGACACTGACAAAACTTCAAACGCCCCTAACTTCTTTACGGTACGTCCTACATCTATCAAAGTTTGCAACATACAAATGCTTGTAACTTTTTACAGGAGCGTCGTAAAACCTTGAAATTTTGTAACAATAAAGTATTCGAGCATCTTGTCAATTTAAGTTATCGCTCAAAGCAATGCTACCCTAGAGTCCCAAATCAAACACTGATAAAACTTTAAATGGCCCTAACTTCTTTACGGTACGTCCTACAACTATCAAAGTTTGCAACATTCAAATGCTTGTAACTTTTTACTGGAGCGTCATAAAACCTTGAAATTTTGTAACAATAAAGTACTCGAGCCTCTTGTCAATTTCAGCTATCGCTCAAAACTATGCTACCCTAGAGTCCCAAATCAAACACTGATAAAACTTCAAATGGCCCTAACTTCTATACGGTACGTCCTACACCTATCAAAGTTTCCAACATACAAATGCTTGTAACTTTTTACTGGAGTGTCATAAATCCTTGAAATTTTGTAACAATAAAGTACTCGAGCATCTTGTCAATTTAAGCCATCGCTTAAAGCTATGCTACCCTAGAGTGTCAAATCAAACACTGATAAAACTTCAAATTGCCCTAACTTCGATACGGTACGTCCTACACATATCAAAGTTTGCAACATACAAATGCTTGTAACTTTTTACTGGAGCGTCATAAAACCTTGAAATTTTATAACAATAAAGTACTTGAGCCTCTTTTCAATTTAAGCCATCGCTCAAAGCTATGCTACCCTAGAGTCCCAAATCAAACATTGATATAACTTCAAATGGCCCTAACTTCTATACGGTACGTCCTACACCTTTCAAAGTTTGCAACATTCAGATGCTTGTAACTTTTTACTGGAGCGTCATAAAACCTTGAAATTTTGTAACAATAAAGTACTCGAGCTTCTTGTCAATTTAGGCCATCGCTCAAAGCTATGCTACCCTTGAGTCCCAAATCAGACACTGACAAAACTTCAAACGCCCCTAACTTCTTTACGGTACGTCCTACATCTATCAAAGTTTGCAACATACAAATGCTTGTAACTTTTTACTGGAGCGTCATAAAACCTTGAAATTTTGTAACAATAAAGTACTCGAGCCTCTTGTCAATTTAAGCCATCGCTCAAAGCTTTGCTACCCTAGAGTCCCCAATCAAACACTGATAAAACTTCAAACGCCCCTAACTTCTATACGGTACGTCCTACACCTATCAAAGTTTGCAACATACAAATGCTTGTAACTTTTTACTGGAGCGTCATAAAACCTTGAAATTTGGTAACAATAAAGTACTCGAGGCTCTTGTCAATTTAGGCCATCGCTCAAAGCTATGCTACCCTTGAGTCCCAAATCAAACACTGATAAAACTTCAAACGCCCCTAACTTCTTTACGGTACGTCCTACACCTATCAAAGTTTGCAACATACAAATGCTTGTAACTTTTTACTGGAACGTCATAAAACCTTGAAATTTTGTAACAATAAAGTACTCGAGCCTCTTGTCAATTTAAGTTATCGCTCAAAGCTATGCTACCCTAGAGTCCCAACTCAAACACTGATAAAACTTCAAATGGCCCTAACTTCTATACGGTACGTCCTACACCTATCAAAGTTTGCAACATACAAATGCTTGTAACTTTTTACTGAAGCGTCATAAAACCTTGAAATTTTGTAACAATAAAGTACTCGAGTTTCTTGTCAATTTAGGCCATCGCTCAAAGCTATGCTACCCTTGAGTCCCAAATCAGACACTGACAAAACTTCAAACGCCCCTAACTTCTTTACGGTACGTCCTACATCTATCAAAGTTTGCAACATACAAATGCTTGTAACTTTTTACAGGAGCGTCGTAAAACCTTGAAATTTTGTAACAATAAAGTATTCGAGCATCTTGTCAATTTAAGTTATCGCTCAAAGCAATGCTACCCTAGAGTCCCAAATCAAACACTGATAAAACTTTAAATGGCCCTAACTTCTTTACGGTACGTCCTACAACTATCAAAGTTTGCAACATTCAAATGCTTGTAACTTTTTACTGGAGTGTCATAAAACCTTGAAATTTTGTAACAATAAAGTACTCGAGCATCTTGTCAATTTAAGCCATCGCTTAAAGCTATGCTACCCTAGAGTGTCAAATCAAACACTGATAAAACTTCAAATTGCCCTAACTTCGATACGGTACGTCCTACACATATCAAAGTTTGCAACATACAAATGCTTGTAACTTTTTACTGGAGCGTCATAAAACCTTGAAATTTTATAACAATAAAGTACTTGAGCCTCTTTTCAATTTAAGCCATCGCTCAAAGCTATGCTACCCTAGAGTCCCAAATCAAACATTGATATAACTTCAAATGGCCCTAACTTCTATACGGTACGTCCTACACCTTTCAAAGTTTGCAACATTCAGATGCTTGTAACTTTTTACTGGAGCGTCATAAAACCTTGAAATTTTGTAACAATAAAGTACTCGAGCTTCTTGTCAATTTAGGCCATCGCTCAAAGCTATGCTACCCTTGAGTCCCAAATCAGACACTGACAAAACTTCAAACGCCCCTAACTTCTTTACGGTACGTCCTACATCTATCAAAGATTGCAACATACAAATGCTTGTAACTTTTTACTGGAGCGTCATAAAACCTTGAAATTTTGTAACAATAAAGTACTCGAGCCTCTTGTCAATTTAAGCCATCGCTCAAAGCTTTGCTACCCTAGAGTCCCAAATCAAACACTGATAAAACTTCAAACGCCCCTACCGTCTATACGGTACGTCCTACACCTATCAAAGTTTGCAACATACAAATGCTTGTAACTTTTTACTGGAGCGTCATAAAACCTTGAAATTTGGTAACAATAAAGTACTCGAGGCTCTTGTCAATTTAGGCCATCGCTCAAAGCTATGCTACCCTTGAGTCCCAAATCAAACACTGATAAAACTTCAAACGCCCCTAACTTCTTTACGGTACGTCCTACACCTATCAAAGTTTGCAACATACATATGCTTGTAACTTTTTACTGGAACGTCATAAAACCTTGAAATTTTGTAACAATAAAGTACTCGAGCCTCTTGTCAATTTAAGTTATCGCTCAAAGCTATGCTACCCTAGAGTCCCAACTCAAACACTGATAAAACTTCAAATGGCCCTAACTTCTATACGGTACGTCCTACACCTATCAAAGTTTGCAACATACAAATGCTTGTAACTTTTTACTGAAGCGTCATAAAACCTTGAAATTTTGTAACAATAAAGTACTCGAGTTTCTTGTCAATTTAGGCCATCGCTCAAAGCTATGCTACCCTTGAGTCCCAAATCAGACACTGACAAAACTTCAAACGCCCCTAACTTCTTTACGGTACGTCCTACATCTATCAAAGTTTGCAACATACAAATGCTTGTAACTTTTTACAGGAGCGTCGTAAAACCTTGAAATTTTGTAACAATAAAGTATTCGAGCATCTTGTCAATTTAAGTTATCGCTCAAAGCAATGCTACCCTAGAGTCCCAAATCAAACACTGATAAAACTTTAAATGGCCCTAACTTCTTTACGGTACGTCCTACAACTATCAAAGTTTGCAACATTCAAATGCTTGTAACTTTTTACTGGAGCGTCATAAAACCTTGAAATTTTGTAACAATAAAGTACTCGAGCCTCTTGTCAATTTCAGCTATCGCTCAAAACTATGCTACCCTAGAGTCCCAAATCAAACACTGATAAAACTTCAAATGGCCCTAACTTCTATACGGTACGTCCTACACCTATCAAAGTTTCCAACATACAAATGCTTGTAACTTTTTACTGGAGTGTCATAAAACCTTGAAATTTTGTAACAATAAAGTACTCGAGCATCTTGTCAATTTAAGCCATCGCTTAAAGCTATGCTACCCTAGAGTGTCAAATCAAACACTGATAAAACTTCAAATTGCCCTAACTTCGATACGGTACGTCCTACACATATCAAAGTTTGCAACATACAAATGCTTGTAACTTTTTACTGGAGCGTCATAAAACCTTGAAATTTTATAACAATAAAGTACTTGAGCCTCTTTTCAATTTAAGCCATCGCTCAAAGCTATGCTACCCTAGAGTCCCAAATCAAACATTGATATAACTTCAAATGGCCCTAACTTCTATACGGTACGTCCTACACCTTTCAAAGTTTGCAACATTCAGATACTTGTAACTTTTTACTGGAGCGTCATAAAACCTTGAAATTTTGTAACAATAAAGTACTCGAGCTTCTTGTCAATTTAGGCCATCGCTCAAAGCTATGCTACCCTTGAGTCCCAAATCAGACACTGACAAAACTTCAAACGCCCCTAACTTCTTTACGGTACGTCCTACATCTATCAAAGATTGCAACATACAAATGCTTGTAACTTTTTACTGGAGCGTCATAAAACCTTGAAATTTTGTAACAATAAAGTACTCGAGCATCTTGTCAATTTAAGTTATCGCTCAAAGCTATGCTACCCTAGAGTCCCAAATCAAACACTGATAAAACTTTAAATGGCCCTAACTTCTTTACGGTACGTCCTACAACTATCAAAGTTTGCAACATTCAAATGCTTGTAACTTTTTACTGGAGTGTCATAAAACCTTGAAATTTTGTAACAATAAAGTACTCGAGCATCTTGTCAATTTAAGCCATCGCTTAAAGCTTTGCTACCCTAGAGTCCCAAATCAAACACTGATAAAACTTCAAATTGCCCTAACTTCTATACGGTACGTCCTACACATATCAAAGTTTGCAACATACAAATGCTTGTAACTTTTTACTGGAGCGTCATAAAACCTTGAAATTTTGTAACAATAAAGTACTCGAGGCTCTTGTCAATTTAGGCCATCGCTCAAAGCTATGCTACCCTTGAGTCCCAAATCAAACACTGATAAAACTTCAAACGCCACTAACTTCTTTACGGTACGTCTTACACCTATCAAAGTTTGCAACATACAAATGCTTGTAACTTTTTACTGGAGCGTCATAAAACCTTGAAATTTTGTAACAATAAAGTACTCGAGCCTCTTGTCAATTTAAGCTATCGCTCAAAACTATGAAACCCTAGAGGCCCAAATCAAACACTGATAAAACTTCAAACGCCCCTAACTTCTTTACGGTACGTCCTACACCTATCAAAGTTTGCAACATACAAATGCTTGTAACTTTTTACTGGAGCGTCATAAAACGTTGAAATTTTGTAACAATAAAGTACTCGAGCCTCTTGTCAATTTAAGTTATCGCTCAAAGCTATGCTACCCTAGAGTCCCAAATCAAACACTGACAAAACTTCAAACGCCCCTAACTTCTTCACTATACGTCCTACACCAATCAAAGTTTGCAACATACAAATGCTTGTAACTTTTTACTGGAGCGTCATACAATTTTGAAATTTTGTAACAATAAAGATCTCGAACCTCTTGTCAATTTAAGCCATCGCTCAAAGCTATGCTACCCTTGAGTCCCAAAACAAACACTGATAAAACTTCAAACGGCTCTAACTTCTATACGGTACGTCCTACACCTATCAAAGTTTGCAACATACAAATGCTTGTAACTTTTTACTGGAGCGTCATAAAACCTTGAAATTTTGTAACAATAAAGTACTCGAGCTTCTTGTCAATTTAGGCCATCGCTCAAAGCTATGCTACCCTTGAGTCCCAAATCAGACACTGACAAAACTTCAAACGCCCCTAACTTCTTTACGGTACGTCCTACATCTATCAAAGTTTGCAACATTCAAATGCTTGTAACTTTTTACTGGAGCGTCATAAAACTTTGAAATTTTGTAACAATAAAGTACTCGAGCCTCTTGTCAATTTAAGCTATCGCTCAAAACTATGCTACCCTAGAGTCCCAAATCAAACACTGATTAAACTTCAAATGGCCCTAACTTCTATACGGTACGTCCTACACCTATCAAAGTTTGCAACATACAAATGCTTGTAACTTTTTACTGGAGTGTCATAAAACCTTGAAATTTTGTAACAATAAAGTACTCGAGCATCTTGTCAATTTAAGCCATCGCTTAAAGCTATGCTACCCTAGAGTCCCAAATCAAACACTGATAAAACTTCCAATTGCCCTAACTTCTATACGGTACGTCCTACACATATCAAAGTTTGCAACATACAAATGCTTGTAACTTTTTACTGGAGCGTCATAAAACCTTGAAATTTTGTAACAATAAAGTACTCGAGCCTCTTTTCAATTTAAGCAATCGCTCAAAGCTATGCTACCCTAGAGTCCCAAATCAAACATTGATATAACTTCAAATGGTCCTAACTTCTATACGGTACGTCCTACACCTTTCAAAGTTTGCAACATTCAGATGCTTGTAACTTTTTCCTGGAGCGTCATAAAACCTTGAAATTTTGTAACAATAAAGTACTCGACCCTCTTGTCAATTTAAGCTATCGCTCAAAGCTATGCTACCCTAGAGTCCCAAATCAAACACTAATATAACTCAAATGGCCCTAACTTCTATACGGTACGTCCTACACATATCAAAGTTTGCAACATACAAATGCTTGTAACTTTTTACTGGAGCGTCATAAAACCTTGAAATTTTGTAACAATAAAGTACTCGAGCCTCTTTTCAATTTAAGCCATCGCTAAAAGCTATGCTACCCTAGAGTCCCAAATCAAACACTGATATATCTTCAAATGGCCCTAACTTCTATACGGTACGTGCTACAACTTTCAAAGTTTGCAACATTCAGATGCTTGTAACTTTTTACTGGAGCGTCATAAAACCTTGAAATTTTGTAACAATAAAGTACTCGACCCTCTTGTCAATTTAAGCTATCGCTCAAAACTATGCTACCATCGAGTTCCAAATCAAACACTGATAAAACTTCAATTGGCCCTAACTTCTATACGGTACGTCCTACACCTATCAAAGTTTGCAACATACAAATGCTTGTAACTTTTTACTGGAGCGTCATACAATTTTGAAATTTTGTAACAATAAAGATCTCGAGCCTCTTGTCAATTTAAGCCATCGCTCAAAGCTATGCTACCCTTGAGTCCCAAAACAAACACTGATAAAACTTCAAACGGCTCTAACTTCTATACGGTACGTCCTACACCTATCAAAGTTTGCAACATACAAATGCTAGTAACTTTTTACTGGAGCGTCATAAAACCTTGAAATTTTCTACCAATAAAGTACTCGAGCCTCTTGTCAATTTAAGCTATCGCTCAAAACTATGCTACCCTTGAGTCCCAAATCAAACACTGATAAAACTTTAATTGGCCCTAACTTCTATACGTTACGTCCTACACCTATCAAAGTTTGCAACATACAAATGCTTGTAACTTTTACTGGAGCGTTATAAAATTTTGAAATTTTGTAATAATAAAGATCTCGAGCCTCTTGTCAATTTAAGCCATCGCTCAAAGCTATGCTAACCTTGAGCCCCAAATCAAACACTGATAAAACTTCAAACGGCTCTAACTTCTATACGGTACGTCCTACACCTATCAAAGTTTGCAACATACATATGCTTGTAACTTTTTACTGGAGCGTCATAAAACCTTGAAATTTTGTAGCAATAAAGTGCTCGAGCCTCTAGAAAATTTAAGCTATCTCTCAAAACTATGCTACCCTAGAGTCCCAAATCAAACACTGATAAAACTTCAAACGCCCCTAACTTCTTTACGGTATGTCCTACACCTATCAAAGTTTGCAACATACAAATGCTTGTAACTTTTTACTGGAGCGTCATAAAACGTTGAAATTTTGTAACAATAAAGTACTCGAGCCTCTTGTCAATTTAAGTTATCGCTCAAAGCTATGCTACCCTAGAGTCCCAAATCAAACACAGACAAAACTTCAAACGCCCCTAACTTCTTTACTGTACGTCCTACACCTATCAAAGTTTGCAACATACAAATGCTTGTAACTTTTTACTGGTGCGTCATAAAACCTTGAAATTTTGTAACAATAATATACTCGAGCCTCTTGTCAATTTAAGCCATCGCTCAAAGCTTTGGTACCCTAGAGTCCCAAATCAAACACTGATAAAACTTCAAACGCCCCTAACTTCTATACGGTACGTCCTACACCTATCAAAGTTTGCAACATACAAATGCTTGTAACTTTTTACTGGAGCGTCATAAAACCTTGAAATTTTGTAACAATAAAGTACTCGAGGCTCTTGTCAATTTAGGCCATCGCTCAAAGCTATGCTACCCTTGAGTCCCAAATCAAACACTGATAAAACTTCAAACGCCCCTAACTACTTTACGGTACGTCCTACACCTATCAAAGTTTGCAACATACAAATGCTTGTAACTTTTTACTGGAGCGTCATAAAAACTTGAAATTTTCTACCAATAAAGTACTCGAGCCTCTTGTCAATTTAAGCTATCGCTCAAAACTATGCTACTATTGAGTCCCAAATCAAACACTGATAAAACTTTAATTGGCCCTAACTTCTATACGGTACGTCCTACACCTATCAAAGTTTGCAACATACAAATGCTTGTAACTCTTTACTGGAGCGTTATAAAATTTTGAAATTTTGTAATAATAAAGATCTCGAGCCTCTTGTCAATTTAAGCCATCGCTCAAAGCTATGCTACCCTTGAGCCCCAAATCAAACACTGATAAAACTTCAAACGGCTCTAACTTCTATACGGTACGTCCTACACCTATCAAAGTTTGCAACATACATATGCTTGTAACTTTTTACTGGAGCGTCATAAAACCTTGAAATTTTGTAACAATAAAGTACTCGAGCCTCTAGTCAATTTAAGCTATCGCTCAAAACTATGCTACCCTAGAGTCCCAAATCAAACACTGATAAAACTTCAAACGCCCCTAACTTCTTTACGGTATGGCCTACACCTATCAAAGTTTGCAACATACAAATGCTTGTAACTTTTTACTGGAGCGTCATAAAACGTTGAAATTTTGTAACAATAAAGTACTCGAGCCTCTTGTCAATTTAAGTTATCGCTCAAAGCTATGCTACCCTAGAGTCCCAAATCAAACACTGACAAAACTTCAAACGCCCCTAACTTCTTTACTGTACGTCCTACACCTATCAAAGTTTGCAACATACAAATGCTTGTAACTTTTTACTGGTGCGTCATAAAACCTTGAAATTTTGTAACAATAATATACTCGAGCCTCTTGCCAATTTAAGCCATCGCTCAAAGCTATGCTACCCTAGAGTCCCAAATCAAACACTGATAAAACTTCAAATTGCCCTAACTTCTATACGGTACGTCCTACACATATCAAAGTTTGCAACATACAAATGCTTGTAACTTTTTACTGGAGCGTCATAAAACCTTGAAATTTTGTAACAATAAAGTACTCGAGGCTCTTGTCAATTAAGGCCATCGCTCAAAGCTATGCTACCCTTGAGTCCCAAATCAAACACTGATAAAACTTCAAATTGCCCTAACTTCGATACGGTACGTCCTACACATATCAAAGTTTGCAACATACAAATGCTTGTAACTTTTTACTGGAGCGTCATAAAACCTTGAAATTTTATAACAATAAAGTACTTGAGCCTCTTTTCAATTTAAGCCATCGCTCAAAGCTATGCTACCCTAGAGTCCCAAATCAAACATTGATATAACTTCAAATGGCCCTAACTTCTATACGGTACGTCCTACACCTTTCAAAGTTTGCAACATTCAGATGCTTGTAACTTTTTACTGGAGCGTCATAAAACCTTGAAATTTTGTAACAATAAAGTACTCGAGCTTCTTGTCAATTTAGGCCATCGCTCAAAGCTATGCTACCCTTGAGTCCCAAATCAGACACTGACAAAACTTCAAACGCCCCTAACTTCTTTACGGTACGTCCTACATCTATCAAAGTTTGCAACATACAAATGCTTGTAACTTTTTACTGGAGCGTCACAAAACCTTGAAATTTTGTAACAATAAAGTACTCGAGCCTCTTGTCAATTTAAGCCATCGCTCAAAGCTTTGCTACCCTAGAGTCCCAAATCAAACACTGATAAAACTTCAAACGCCCCTAACTTCTATACGGTACGTCCTACACCTATCAAAGTTTGCAACATACAAATGCTTGTAACTTTTTACTGGAGCGTCATAAAACCTTGAAATTTGGTAACAATAAAGTACTCGAGGCTCTTGTCAATTTAGGCCATCGCTCAAAGCTATGCTACCCTTGAGTCCCAAATCAAACACTGATAAAACTTCAAACGCCCCTAACTTCTTTACGGTACGTCCTACACCTATCAAAGTTTGCAACATACATATGCTTGTAACTTTTTACTGGAACGTCATAAAACCTTGAAATTTTGTAACAATAAAGTACTCGAGCCTCTTGTCAATTTAAGTTATCGCTCAAAGCTATGCTACCCTAGAGTCCCAACTCAAACACTGATAAAACTTCAAATGGCCCTAACTTCTATACGGTACGTCCTACACCTATCAAAGTTTGCAACATACAAATGCTTGTAACTTTTTACTGAAGCGTCATAAAACCTTGAAATTTTGTAACAATAAAGTACTCGAGTTTCTTGTCAATTTAGGCCATCGCTCAAAGCTATGCTACCCTTGAGTCCCAAATCAGACACTGACAAAACTTCAAACGCCCCTAACTTCTTTACGGTACGTCCTACATCTATCAAAGTTTGCAACATACAAATGCTTGTAACTTTTTACAGGAGCGTCGTAAAACCTTGAAATTTTGTAACAATAAAGTATTCGAGCATCTTGTCAATTTAAGTTATCGCTCAAAGCAATGCTACCCTAGAGTCCCAAATCAAACACTGATAAAACTTTAAATGGCCCTAACTTCTTTACGGTACGTCCTACAACTATCAAAGTTTGCAACATTCAAATGCTTGTAACTTTTTACTGGAGCGTCATAAAACCTTGAAATTTTGTAACAATAAAGTACTCGAGCCTCTTGTCAATTTCAGCTATCGCTCAAAACTATGCTACCCTAGAGTCCCAAATCAAACACTGATAAAACTTCAAATGGCCCTAACTTCTATACGGTACGTCCTACACCTATCAAAGTTTCCAACATACAAATGCTTGTAACTTTTTACTGGAGTGTCATAAAACCTTGAAATTTTGTAACAATAAAGTACTCGAGCATCTTGTCAATTTAAGCCATCGCTTAAAGCTATGCTACCCTAGAGTGTCAAATCAAACACTGATAAAACTTCAAATTGCCCTAACTTCGATACGGTACGTCCTACACATATCAAAGTTTGCAACATACAAATGCTTGTAACTTTTTACTGGAGCGTCATAAAACCTTGAAATTTTATAACAATAAAGTACTTGAGCCTCTTTTCAATTTAAGCCATCGCTCAAAGCTATGCTACCCTAGAGTCCCAAATCAAACATTGATATAACTTCAAATGGCCCTAACTTCTATACGGTACGTCCTACACCTTTCAAAGTTTGCAACATTCAGATACTTGTAACTTTTTACTGGAGCGTCATAAAACCTTGAAATTTTGTAACAATAAAGTACTCGAGCTTCTTGTCAATTTAGGCCATCGCTCAAAGCTATGCTACCCTTGAGTCCCAAATCAGACACTGACAAAACTTCAAACGCCCCTAACTTCTTTACGGTACGTCCTACATCTATCAAAGATTGCAACATACAAATGCTTGTAACTTTTTACTGGAGCGTCATAAAACCTTGAAATTTTGTAACAATAAAGTACTCGAGCATCTTGTCAATTTAAGTTATCGCTCAAAGCTATGCTACCCTAGAGTCCCAAATCAAACACTGATAAAACTTTAAATGGCCCTAACTTCTTTACGGTACGTCCTACAACTATCAAAGTTTGCAACATTCAAATGCTTGTAACTTT
Source organism: Clusia tigrina (assembly GCA_920105625.2). Taxonomy (NCBI): domain Eukaryota; kingdom Metazoa; phylum Arthropoda; class Insecta; order Diptera; family Clusiidae; genus Clusia; species Clusia tigrina. The sequence continues at coordinate 113,176,261 of OV050032.1, forward strand.
TTACTGGAGTGTCATAAAACCTTGAAATTTTGTAACAATAAAGTACTCGAGCATCTTGTCAATTTAAGCCATCGCTTAAAGCTATGCTACCCTAGAGTCCCTAATCAAACACTGATAAAACTTCAAATTGCCCTAACTTCTATACGGTACGTCCTACACATATCAAAGTTTGCAACATACAAATGCTTGTAACTTTTTACTGGAGCGTCATAAAACCTTGAAATTTTGTAACAATAAAGTACTCGAGGCTCTTGTCAATTTAGGCCATCGCTCAAAGCTATGCTACCCTTGAGTCCCAAATCAAACACTGATAAAACTTCAAACGCCACTAACTTCTTTACGGTACGTCTTACACCTATCAAAGTTTGCAACATACAAATGCTTGTAACTTTTTACTGGAGCGTCATAAAACCTTGAAATTTTGTAACAATAAAGTACTCGAGCCTCTTGTCAATTTAAGCTATCGCTCAAAACTATGCTACCCTAGAGGCCCAAATCAAACACTGATAAAACTTCAAACGCCCCTAACTTCTTTACGGTACGTCCTACACCTATCAAAGTTTGCAACATACAAATGCTTGTAACTTTTTACTGGAGCGTCATAAAACGTTGAAATTTTGTAACAATAAAGTACTCGAGCCTCTTGTCAATTTAAGTTATCGCTCAAAGCTATGCTACCCTAGAGTCCCAAATCAAACACTGACAAAACTTCAAACGCCCCTAACTTCTTCACTATACGTCCTACACCAATCAAAGTTTGCAACATACAAATGCTTGTAACTTTTTACTGGAGCGTCATACAATTTTGAAATTTTGTAACAATAAAGATCTCGAGCCTCTTGTCAATTTAAGCCATCGCTCAAAGCTATGCTACCCTTGAGTCCCAAAACAAACACTGATAAAACTTCAAACGGCTCTAACTTCTATACGGTACGTCCTACACCTATCAAAGTTTGCAACATACAAATGCTTGTAACTTTTTACTGGAGCGTCATAAAACCTTGAAATTTTGTAACAATAAAGTACTCGAGCTTCTTGTCAATTTAGGCCATCGCTCAAAGCTATGCTACCCTTGAGTCCCAAATCAGACACTGACAAAACTTCAAACGCCCCTAACTTCTTTACGGTACGTCCTACATCTATCAAAGTTTGCAACATTCAAATGCTTGTAACTTTTTACTGGAGCGTCATAAAACCTTGAAATTTTGTAACAATAAAGTACTCGAGCCTCTTGTCAATTTAAGCTATCGCTCAAAACTATGCTACCCTAGAGTCCCAAATCAAACACTGATTAAACTTCAAATGGCCCTAACTTCTATACGGTACGTCCTACACCTATCAAAGTTTGCAACATACAAATGCTTGTAACTTTTTACTGGAGTGTCATAAAACCTTGAAATTTTGTAACAATAAAGTACTCGAGCATCTTGTCAATTTAAGCCATCGCTTAAAGCTATGCTACCCTAGAGTCCCAAATCAAACACTGATAAAACTTCCAATTGCCCTAACTTCTATACGGTACGTCCTACACATATCAAAGTTTGCAACATACAAATGCTTGTAACTTTTTACTGGAGCGTCATAAAACCTTGAAATTTTGTAACAATAAAGTACTCGAGCCTCTTTTCAATTTAAGCAATCGCTCAAAGCTATGCTACCCTAGAGTCCCAAATCAAACATTGATATAACTTCAAATGGTCCTAACTTCTATACGGTACGTCCTACACCTTTCAAAGTTTGCAACATTCAGATGCTTGTAACTTTTTCCTGGAGCGTCATAAAACCTTGAAATTTTGTAACAATAAAGTACTCGACCCTCTTGTCAATTTAAGCTATCGCTCAAAACTATGCTACCCTAGAGTCCCAAATCAAACACTAATATAACTCAAATGGCCCTAACTTCTATACGGTACGTCCTACACATATCAAAGTTTGCAACATACAAATGCTTGTAACTTTTTACTGGAGCGTCATAAAACCTTGAAATTTTGTAACAATAAAGTACTCGAGCCTCTTTTCAATTTAAGCCATCGCTAAAAGCTATGCTACCCTAGAGTCCCAAATCAAACACTGATATAACTTCAAATGGCCCTAACTTCTATACGGTACGTGCTACAACTTTCAAAGTTTGCAACATTCAGATGCTTGTAACTTTTTACTGGAGCGTCATAAAACCTTGAAATTTTGTAACAATAAAGTACTCGACCCTCTTGTCAATTTAAGCTATCGCTCAAAACTATGCTACCATCGAGTTCCAAATCAAACACTGATAAAACTTCAATTGGCCCTAACTTCTATACGGTACGTCCTACACCTATCAAAGTTTGCAACATACAAATGCTTGTAACTTTTTACTGGAGCGTCATACAATTTTGAAATTTTGTAACAATAAAGATCTCGAGCCTCTTGTCAATTTAAGCCATCGCTCAAAGCTATGCTACCCTTGAGTCCCAAAACAAACACTGATAAAACTTCAAACTGCTCTAACTTCTATACGGTACGTCCTACACCTATCCAAGTTTGCAACATACAAATGCTAGTAACTTTTTACTGGAGCGTCATAAAACCTTGAAATTTTCTACCAATAAAGTACTCGAGCCTCTTGTCAATTTAAGCTACCGCTCAAAACTATGCTACTATTGAGTCCCAAATCAAACACTGATAAAACTTTAATTGGCCCTAACTTCTATACGTTACGTCCTACACCTATCAAAGTTTGCAACATACAAATGCTTGTAACTTTTACTGGAGCGTTATAAAATTTTGAAATTTTGTAATAATAAAGATCTCGAGCCTCTTGTCAATTTAAGCCATCGCTCAAAGCTATGCTAACCTTGAGCCCCAAATCAAACACTGATAAAACTTCAAACGGCTCTAACTTCTATACGGTACGTCCTACACCTATCAAAGTTTGCAACATACATATGCTTGTAACTTTTTACTGGAGCGTCATAAAACCTTGAAATTTTGTAGCAATAAAGTGCTCGAGCCTCTAGAAAATTTAAGCTATCTCTCAAAACTATGCTACCCTAGAGTCCCAAATCAAACACTGATAAAACTTCAAACGCCCCTAACTTCTTTACGGTATGTCCTACACCTATCAAAGTTTGCAACATACAAATGCTTGTAACTTTTTACTGGAGCGTCATAAAACGTTGAAATTTTGTAACAATAAAGTACTCGAGCCTCTTGTCAATTTAAGTTATCGCTCAAAGCTATGCTACCCTAGAGTCCCAAATCAAACACAGACAAAACTTCAAACGCCCCTAACTTCTTTACTGTACGTCCTACACCTATCAAAGTTTGCAACATACAAATGCTTGTAACTTTTTACTGGTGCGTCATAAAACCTTGAAATTTTGTAACAATAATATACTCGAGCCTCTTGTCAATTTAAGCCATCGCTCAAAGCTTTGGTACCCTAGAGTCCCAAATCAAACACTGATAAAACTTCAAACGCCCCTAACTTCTATACGGTACGTCCTACACCTATCAAAGTTTGCAACATACAAATGCTTGTAACTTTTTACTGGAGCGTCATAAAACCTTGAAATTTTGTAACAATAAAGTACTCGAGGCTCTTGTCAATTTAGGCCATCGCTCAAAGCTATGCTACCCTTGAGTCCCAAATCAAACACTGATAAAACTTCAAACGCCCCTAACTACTTTACGGTACGTCCTACACCTATCAAAGTTTGCAACATACAAATGCTTGTAACTTTTTACTGGAACGTCATAAAACCTTGAAATTTTGTAACAATAAAGTACTCGAGCCTCTTGTCAATTTAAGTTATCGCTCAAAGCTATGCTACCCTAGAGTCCCAAATCAAACACTGATAAAACTTCAAATGGCCCTAACTTCTATACGGTACGTCCTACACCTATCAAAGTTTGCAACATACAAATGCTTGTAACTTTTTACTGGAGCGTCATAAAAACTTGAAATTTTCTACCAATAAAGTACTCGAGCCTCTTGTCAATTTAAGCTATCGCTCAAAACTATGCTACTATTGAGTCCCAAATCAAACACTGATAAAACTTTAATTGGCCCTAACTTCTATACGGTACGTCCTACACCTATCAAAGTTTGCAACATACAAATGCTTGTAACTCTTTACTGGAGCGTTATAAAATTTTGAAATTTTGTAATAATAAAGATCTCGAGCCTCTTGTCAATTTAAGCCATCGCTCAAAGCTATGCTACCCTTGAGCCCCAAATCAAACACTGATAAAACTTCAAACGGCTCTAACTTCTATACGGTACGTCCTACACCTATCAAAGTTTGCAACATACAAATGCTTGTAACTTTTTACTGGAGCGTCATAAAACCTTGAAATTTTGTAACAATAAAGTACTCGAGCCTCTAGTCAATTTAAGCTATCGCTCAAAACTATGCTACCCTAGAGTCCCAAATCAAACACTGATAAAACTTCAAACGCCCCTAACTTCTTTACGGTATGGCCTACACCTATCAAAGTTTGCAACATACAAATGCTTGTAACTTTTTACTGGAGCGTCATAAAACGTTGAAATTTTGTAACAATAAAGTACTCGAGCCTCTTGTCAATTTAAGTTATCGCTCAAAGCTATGCTACCCTAGAGTCCCAAATCAAACACTGACAAAACTTCAAACGCCCCTAACTTCTTTACTGTACGTCCTACACCTATCAAAGTTTGCAACATACAAATGCTTGTAACTTTTTACTGGTGCGTCATAAAACCTTGAAATTTTGTAACAATAATATACTCGAGCCTCTTGCCAATTTAAGCCATCGCTCAAAGCTATGCTACCCTAGAGTCCCAAATCAAACACTGATAAAACTTCAAATTGCCCTAACTTCTATACGGTACGTCCTACACATATCAAAGTTTGCAACATACAAATGCTTGTAACTTTTTACTGGAGCGTCATAAAACCTTGAAATTTTGTAACAATAAAGTACTCGAGGCTCTTGTCAATTAAGGCCATCGCTCAAAGCTATGCTACCCTTGAGTCCCAAATCAAACACTGATAAAACTTCAAATTGCCCTAACTTCTATACGGTACGTCCTACACCTATCAAAGTTTGCAACATACAAATGCTTGTAACTTTTTACTGGAACGTCATAAAACCTTGAAATTTTGTAACAATAAAGTACTCGAGCCTCTTGTCAATTTAAGTTATCGCTCAAAGCTATGCTACCCTAGAGTCCCAAATCAAACACTGATAAAACTTCAAATGGCCCTAACTTCTATACGGTACGTCCTACACCTATCAAAGTTTGCAACATACAAATGCTTGTAACTTTTTACTGGAGCGTCATAAAACCTTGAAATTTTGTAACAATAAAGTACTCGAGTTTCTTGTCAATTTAGGCCATCGCTCAAAGCTATGCTACCCTTGAGTCCCAAATCAGACACTGACAAAACTTCAAACGCCCCTAACTTATTTACGGTACGTCCTACATCTATCAAAGTTTGCAACATACAAATGCTTGTAACTTTTTACTGGAGCGTCGTAAAACCTTGAAATTTTGTAACAATAAAGTATTCGAGCATCTTGTCAATTTAAGTTATCGCTCAAAGCTATGCTACCCTAGAGTCCCAAATCAAATACTGATAAAACTTTAAATGGCCCTAACTTCTTTACGGTACGTCCTACAACTATCAAAGTTTGTAACATTCAAATGCTTGTAACTTTTTACTGGAGCGTCATAAAACCTTGAAATTTTGTAACAATAAAGTACTCGAGCCTCTTGTCAATTTCAGCTATCGCTCAAAACTATGCTACCCTAGAGTCCCAAATCAAACACTGATAAAACTTCAAATGGCCCTAACTTCTATACGGTACGTCCTACACCTATCAAAGTTTGCAACACACAAATGCTTGTAACTTTTTACTGGAGCGTCATAAAACCTTGAAATTTTGTAACAATAAAGTACTCGAGTTTCTTGTCAATTTAGGCCATCGCTCAAAGCTATGCTACCCTTGAGTCCCAAATCAGACACTGACAAAACTTCAAACGCCCCTAACTTATTTACGGTACGTCCTACATCTATCAAAGTTTGCAACATACAAATGCTTGTAACTTTTTACTGGAGCGTCGTAAAACCTTGAAATTTTGTAACAATAAAGTATTCGAGCATCTTGTCAATTTAAGTTATCGCTCAAAGCTATGCTACCCTAGAGTCCCAAATCAAACACTGATAAAACTTTAAATGGCCCTAACTTCTTTACGGTACGTCCTACAACTATCAAAGTTTGCAACATACAAATACTTGTAACTTTTTACTGGAGCGTCATAAAATTTTGAAATTTTGTAACAATAAAGATCTCGAGCCTCTTGTCAATTTAAGCCATCGCTCAAAGCTATGCTACCCTTGAGTCCCAAATCAAACACTGATAAAACTTCAAACGGCTCTAACTTCTATACGGTACGTCCTACACCTTTCAAAGTTTGCAAAATACAAATGCTAGTAACTTTTTACTGGAGCGTCATAAAACCTTGAAATTTTCTACCAATAAAGTACTCGAGCCTCTTGTCAATTTAAGTTATCGCTCAAAACTATGCTACTATTGAGTCCCAAATCAAACACTGATAAAACTTTAATTGGCCCTAACTTCTATACGGTACGTCCTACACATATCAAAGTTTGCAACATACAAATGCTTGTAACTTTTTACTGGAGCGTCATAAAACCTTGAAATTTTGTAACAATAAAGTACTCGAGGCTCTTGTCAATTTAGGCCATCGCTTAAAGCTATGCTACCCTTGAGTCCCAAATCAAACACTGATAAAACTTCAAATTGCCCTAACTTCTATACGGTACGTCCTACACCTATCAAAGTTTGCAACATACAAATGCTTGTAACTTTTTACTGGAGCGTCATAAAACCTTGAAATTTTGTAACAATAATATACCCGAGCCTCTTGTCAATTTAAGCCATCGCTCAAAGCTTTGCTACCCTAGAGTCCCAAATCAAACACTGATAAAACTTCAAACGCCCCTAACTTCTATACGGTACGTCCTACAACTATCAAAGTTTGCAACATACAAATGCTTGTAACTTTTTACTGGAGCGTCATAAAACCTTGAAATTTTGTAACAATAAAGTACTCGAGCATCTTGTCAATTTAAGTTATCGCTCAAAGCTATGCTACCCTAGAGTCCCAAATCAAACACTGATAAAACTTTAAATGGCCCTAACTTATTTACGGTACGTCCTACAACTATCAAAGTTTGCAACATTCAAATGCTTGTAACTTTTTACTGGAGCGTCATAAAACTTTGAAATTTTGTAACAATAAAGTACTCGAGCCTCTTGTCAATTTAAGTTATCGCTTAAAGCTATGCTACCCGAGAGTCCCAAATCAAACACTGATAAAACTTCAAATGGCCCTAACTTCTATACGGTACGTCCTACACCTATCAAAGTTTGCAACATACAAATGCTTGTAACTTTTTACTGGAGCGTCATAAAACCTTGAAATTTTGTAACAATAAAGTACTCGAGCTTCTTGTCAATTTAGGCCATCGCTCAAACCTATGCTACCCTTGAGTCCCAAATCAGACACTGACAAAACTTCAAACGCCCCTAACTTCTTTACGGTACGTCCTACATCTATCAAAGTTTGCAACATACAAATGCTTGTAACATTTTACTGGAGCGTCATAAAACCTTGAAATTTTGTAACAATAAAGTACTCGAGCATCTTGTCAATTTAAGTTATCGCTCAAAGCTATGCTACCCTAGAGTCCCAAATCAAACACTGATAAAACTTTAAATGGCCCTAACTTCTTTACGGTACGTCCTACAACTATCAAAGTTTGCAACATTCAAATGCTTGTAACTTTTTACTGGAGCGTCATAAAACCTTGAAATTTTGTAACAATAAAGTACTCGAGCCTCTTGTCAATTTAAGCTATCGCTCAAAACTATGCTACCCTAGAGTCCCAAATCAAACACTGATAAAACTTCAAATGGCCCTAACTTCTATACGGTACGTCCTACACCTATCAAAGTTTGCAACATACAAATGCTTGTAACTTTTTACTGGAGTGTCATAAAACCTTGAAATTTTGTAACAATAAAGTACTCGAGCATCTTGTCAATTTAAGCCATCGCTTAAAGCTATGCTACCCTAGAGTCCCAAATCAAACACTGATAAAACTTCAAATTGCCCTAACTTCTATACGGTACGTCCTACACATATCAAAGTTTGCAACATACAAATGCTTGTAACTTTTTACTGGAGCGTCATAAAACCTTGAAATTTTGTAACAATAAAGTACTCGAGGCTCTTGTCAATTTAGGCCATAGCTCAAAGCTATGCTACCCTTGAGTCCCAAATCAAACACTGATAAAACTTCAAACGCCACTAACTTCTTTACGGTACGTCTTACAACTATCAAAGTTTGCAACATACAAATGCTTGTAACTTTTTACTGGAGCGTCATAAAACCTTGAAATTTTGTAACAATAAAGTACTCGAGCCTCTTGTCAATTTAAGCCATCGCTTAAAGCTATGCTACCCTAGATTCCCAAATCAAACACTGATATAACTTCAAATGGCCCTAACTTCTATACGGTACGTCCTACAACTTTCAAAGTTTGCAACATTCAGATGCTTGTAACTTTTTACTGGAGCGTCATAAAACCTTGAAATTTTGTAACAATAAAGTACTCGACCCTCTTGTCAATTTAAGCTATCGCTCAAAACTATGATACCATTGAGTCCCAAATCAAACACTGATAAAACTTCAATTGGCCCTAACTTCTATACGGTACGTCCTACACCTATCAAAGTTTGCAACATACAAATGCTTGTAACTTTTTACTGGAGCGTCATAAAATTTTGAAATTTTGTAACAATAAAGATCTCGAGCCTCTTGTCAATTTAAGCCATCGCTCAAAGCTATGCTACCCTTGAGTCCCAAATCAAACACTGATAAAACTTCAAACGGCTCTAACTTCTATACGGTACGTCCTACACCTATCAAAGTTTGCAACATACAAATGCTAGTAACTTTTTACTGGAGCGTCATAAAACCTTGAAATTTTCTACCAATAAAGTACTCGAGCCTCTTGTCAATTTAAGCTATCGCTCAAAACTATGCTACTATTGAGTCCCAAATCAAACACTGATAAAACTTTAATTGGCCCTAACTTCTATACGGTACGTCCTACACCTATCAAAGTTTGCAACATACAAATGCTTGTAACTTTTTACTGGAGCGTTATAAAATTTTGAAATTTTGTAACAATAAAGATCTCGAGCCTCTTGTCAATTTAAGCCATCGCTCAAAGCTATGCTACCCTTGAGCCCCAAATCAAACACTGATAAAACTTCAAACGGCTCTAACTTCTATACGGTACGTCCTACACCTATCAAAGTTTGCAACATACATATGCTTGTAACTTTTTACTGGAGCGTCATAAAACCTTGAAATTTTGTAACAATAAAGTACTCGAGCCTCTAGTCAATTTAAGCTATCGCTCAAAACTATGCTACCCTAGAGTCCCAAATCAAACACTGATAAAACTTCAAACGCCCCTAACTTCTTTACGGTATGTCCTACACCTATCAAAGTTTGCAACATACAAATGCTTGTAACTTTTTACTGGAGCGTCATAAAACGTTGAAATTTTGTAACAATAAAGTACTCGAGCCTCTTGTCAATTTAAGTTATCGCTCAAAGCTATGCTACCCTAGAGTCCCAAATCAAACACTGACAAAACTTCAAACGCCCCTAACTTCTTTACTGTACGTCCTACACCTATCAAAGTTTGCAACATACAAATGCTTGTAACTTTTTACTGGTGCGTCATAAAACCTTGAAATTTTGTAACAATAATATACTCGAGCCTCTTGTCAATTTAAGCCATCGCTCAAAGCTTTGCTACCCTAGAGTCCCAAATCAAACACTGATAAAACTTCAAACGCCCCTAACTTCTATACGGTACGTCCTACATCTATCAAAGTTTGCAACATACAAATGCTTGTAACTTTTTACTGGAGCGTCATAAAACGTTGAAATTTTGTAACAATAAAGTACTCGAGCCTCTTGTCAATTTAAGTTATCGCTCAAAGCTATGCTACCCTAGAGTCCCAAATCAAACACTGACAAAACTTCAAACGCCCCTAACTTCTTTACTGTACGTCCTACACCTATCAAAGTTTGCAACATACAAATGCTTGTAACTTTTTACTGGTGCGTCATAAAACCTTGAAATTTTGTAACAATAATATACTCGAGCCTCTTGTCAATTTAAGCCATCGCTCAAAGCTTTGCTACCCTTGAGTCCCAAATCAAACACTGATAAAACTTCAAACGCCACTAACTTCTTTACGGTACGTCTTACAACTATCAAAGTTTGCAACATACAAATGCTTGTAACTTTTTACTGGAGCGTCATAAAACCTTGAAATTTTGTAACAATAAAGTACTCGAGCCTCTTGTCAATTTAAGCCATCGCTTAAAGCTATGCTACCCTAGATTCCCAAATCAAACACTGATATAACTTCAAATGGCCCTAACTTCTATACGGTACGTCCTACAACTTTCAAAGTTTGCAACATTCAGATGCTTGTAACTTTTTACTGGAGCGTCATAAAACCTTGAAATTTTGTAACAATAAAGTACTCGACCCTCTTGTCAATTTAAGCTATCGCTCAAAACTATGATACCATTGAGTCCCAAATCAAACACTGATAAAACTTCAATTGGCCCTAACTTCTATACGGTACGTCCTACACCTATCAAAGTTTGCAACATACAAATGCTTGTAACTTTTTACTGGAGCGTCATAAAATTTTGAAATTTTGTAACAATAAAGATCTCGAGCCTCTTGTCAATTTAAGCCATCGCTCAAAGCTATGCTACCCTTGAGTCCCAAATCAAACACTGATAAAACTTCAAACGGCTCTAACTTCTATACGGTACGTCCTACACCTATCAAAGTTTGCAACATACAAATGCTAGTAACTTTTTACTGGAGCGTCATAAAACCTTGAAATTTTCTACCAATAAAGTACTCGAGCCTCTTGTCAATTTAAGCTATCGCTCAAAACTATGCTACTATTGAGTCCCAAATCAAACACTGATAAAACTTTAATTGGCCCTAACTTCTATACGGTACGTCCTACACCTATCAAAGTTTGCAACATACAAATGCTTGTAACTTTTTACTGGAGCGTTATAAAATTTTGAAATTTTGTAATAATAAAGATCTCGAGCCTCTTGTCAATTTAAGCCATCGCTCAAAGCTATGCTACCCTTGAGCGCCAAATCAAACACTGATAAAACTTCAAACGGCTCTAACTTCTATACGGTACGTCCTACACCTATCAAAGTTTGCAACATACATATGCTTGTAACTTTTTACTGGAGCGTCATAAAACCTTGAAATTTTGTAACAATAAAGTACTCGAGCCTCTAGTCAATTTAAGCTATCGCTCAAAACTATGCTACCCTAGAGTCCCAAATCAAACACTGATAAAACTTCAAACGCCCCTAACTTCTTTACGGTATGTCCTACACCTATCAAAGTTTGCAACATACAAATGCTTGTAACTTTTTACTGGAGCGTCATAAAACGTTGAAATTTTGTAACAATAAAGTACTCGAGCCTCCTGTTCAATTTAAGTTATCGCTCAAAGCTATGCTACCCTAGAGTCCCAAATCAAACACTGACAAAACTTCAAACGCCCCTAACTTCTTTACTGTACGTCCTACACCTATCAAAGTTTGCAACATACAAATGCTTGTAACTTTTTACTGGTGCGTCATAAAACCTTGAAATTTTGTAACAATAATATACTCGAGCCTCTTGTCAATTTAAGCCATCGCTCAAAGCTTTGCTACCCTAGAGTCCCAAATCAAACACTGATAAAACTTCAAACGCCCCTAACTTCTATACGGTACGTCCTACATCTATCAAAGTTTGCAACATACAAATGCTTGTAACTTTTTACTGGAGTGTCATAAAACCTTGAAATTTTGTAACAATAAAGTACTCGAGGCTCTTGTCAATTTAGGCCATCGCTCAAAGCTATGCTACCCTTGAGTCCCAAATCAAACACTGATAAAACTTCAAACGCCCCTAACTTCTTTACGGTACGTCCTACACCTATCAAAGTTTGCAACATACAAATGCTTGTAACTTTTTACTGGAACGTCATAAAACCTTGAAATTTTGTAACAATAAAGTACTCGAGCCTCTTGTCAATTTAAGTTATCGCTCAAAGCTATGCTACCCTAGAGTCCCAAATCAAACACTGATAAAACTTCAAATGGCCCTAACTTCTATACGGTACGTCCTACACCTATCAAAGTTTGCAACATACAAATGCTTGTAACTTTTTACTGGAGCGTCATAAAACCTTGAAATTTTGTAACAATAAAGTACTCGAGTTTCTTGTCAATTTAGGCCATCGCTCAAAGCTATGCTACCCTTGAGTCCCAAATCAGACACTGACAAAACTTCAAACGCCCCTAACTTCTTTACGGTACGTCCTACATCTATCAAAGTTTGCAACATACAAATGCTTGTAACTTTTTACTGGAGCGTCGTAAAACCTCGAAATTTTGTAACAATAAAGTATTCGAGCATCTTGTCAATTTAAGTTATCGCTCAAAGCTATGCTACCATAGAGTCCCAAATCAAACACTGATAAAACTTTAAATGGCCCTAACTTCTTTACGGTACGTCCTACAACTATCAAAGTTTGCAACATTCAAATGCTTGTAACTTTTTACTGGAGCGTCATAAAACCTTGAAATTTTGTAACAATAAAGTACTCGAGCCTCTTGTCAATTTCAGCTATCGCTCAAAACTATGCTACCCTAGAGTCCCAAATCAAACACTGATAAAAATTCAAATGGCCCTAACTTCTATACGGTACGTCCTACACCTATCAAAGTTTGCAACATACAAATGCTTGTAACTTTTTACTGGAGTGTCATAAAACCTTGAAATTTTGTAACAATAAAGTACTCGAACATCTTGTCAATTTAAGCCATCGCTTAAAGCAATGCTACCCTAGAGTCCCAAATCAAACACTGATAGAACTTCAAATTGCCCTAACTTCTATACGGTACGTCCTACACATATCAAAGTTTGCAACATACAAATGCTTGTAACTTTTTACTGGAGCGTCAAAAAACCTTGAAATTTTGTAACAATAAAGTACTCGAGCCTCTTTTCAAGTTAAGCCATCGCTCAAAGCTATGCTACCCTAGAGTCCCAAATCAAACATTGATATAACTTCAAATGGCCCTAACTTCTATACGGTACGTCCTACACCTTTCAATGTTTGCAACATTCAGATGCTTGTAACTTTTTACTGGAGCGTCATAAAACCTTGAAATTTTGTAACAATAAAGTACTCGAGGCTCTTGTCAATTTAGGCCATCGCTCAAAGCTATGCTACCCTTGAGTCCCAAATCAAACACTGACAAAACTTCAAACGCCCCTATCTTCTTTACGGTACGTCCTACATCTATCAAAGTTTGCAACATACAAATGCTTGTAACTTTTTACTGGAGCGTCATAAAACCTTGAAATTTTGTAACAATAAAGTACTCGAGCATCTTGTCAATTTAAGCCATCGCTTAAAGCTATGCTACCCTAGAGTCCCAAATCAAACACTGATAAAACTTCAAATTGCCCTAACTTCTATACGGTACGTCCTACACATATCAAAGTTTGCAACATACAAATGCTTGTAACTTTTTACTGGAGCGTCATAAAACCTTAAAATTTTGTAACAATAAAGTACTCGAGCATCTTGTCAATTTAAGCCATCGCTTAAAGCTATGCTACCCTAGAGTCCCAAATCAAACACTGATAAAACTTTAAATGGCCCTAACTTCTTTACGGTACGTCCTACAACTATCAAAGTTTGCAACATTCAAATGCTTGTAACTTTTTACTGGAGCGTCATAAAACCTTAAAATTTTGTAACAATAAAGTACTCGAGCCTCTTGTCAATTTAAGCTATCGCTCAAAACTATGCTACCCTAGAGTCCCAAATCAAACACTGATAAAACTTCAAATGGCCCTAACTTCTATACGGTACGTCCTACACCTATCAAAGTTTGCAACATACAAATGCTTGTAACTTTTTACTGGAGTGTCATAAAACCTTGAAATTTTGTAACAATAAAGTACTCGAGCATCTTGTCAATTTAAGCCATCGCTTAAAGCTATGCTACCCTAGAGTCCCAAATCAAACACTGATAAAACTTCAAATTGCCCTAACTTCTATACGGTACGTCCTACACATATCAAAGTTTGCAACATACAAATGCTTGTAACTTTTTACTGGAGCGTCATAAAACCTTGAAATTTTGTAACAATAAAGTACTCGAGGCTCTTGTCAATTTAGGCCATCGCTCAAAGCTATGCTACCCTTGAGTCCCAAATCAAACACTGATAAAACTTCAAATTGCCCTAACTTCTATACGGTACGTCCTACACCTATCAAAGTTTGCAACATACAAATGCTTGTAACTTTTTACTGGAGCGTCATAAAACCTTGAAATTTTGTAACAATAATATACTCGAGCCTCTTGTCAATTTAAGCCATCGCTCAAAGCTTTGCTACCCTAGAGTCCCAAATCAAACACTGATAAAACTTCAAACGCCCCTAACTTCTATACGGTACGTCCTACGACTATCAAAGTTTGCAACATACAAATGCTTGTAACTTTTTACTGGAGCGTCATAAAACCTTGAAATTTTGTAACAATAAAGTTCTCGAGGCTCTTGTCAATTTAGGCCATCGCTCAAAGCTATGCTATCCTTGAGTCCCAAATCAAACACTGATAAAACTTCAAACGCCCCTAACTTCTTTACGGTACGTCCTACACCTATCAAAGTTTGCAACATACAAATGCTTGTAACTTTTTACTGGAACGTCATAGAACCTTGAAATTTTGTAACAATAAAGTACTCGAGCCTCTTGTCAATTTAAGTTATCGCTCAAAGCTATGCTACCCTAGAGTCCCAAATCAAACACTGATAAAACTTCAAATGGCCCTAACTTCTTTACGGTACGTCTTACAACTATCAAAGTTTGCAACATACAAATGCTTGTAACTTTTTACTGGAGCGTCATAAAACCTTGAAATTTTGTAACAATAAAGTACTCGAGCCTCTTGTCAATTTAAGCTATCGCTCAAAACTATGAAACCCTAGAGTCCCAAATCAAACACTGATAAAACTTCAAATTGCCCTAACTTCTATACGGTACGTCCTACACATATCAAAGTTTGCAACATACAAATGCTTGTAACTTTTTACTGGAGCGTCATAAAACCTTGAAATTTTGTAACAATAAAGTACTCGAGCCTCTTGTCAATTTAAGTTATCGCTCAAAGCTATGCTACCCTAGAGTCCCAAATCAAACACTGATAAAACTTTAAATGGCCCTAACTTCTTTACGGTACGTCCTACAACTATCAAAGTTTGCAACATTCAAATGCTTGTAACTTTTTACTGGAGCGTCATAAAACCTTGAAATTTTGTAACAATAAAGTACTCGAGCCTCTTGTCAATTTAAGCTATCGCTCAAAACTATGCTA
This sequence comes from Clusia tigrina, assembly GCA_920105625.2. Taxonomy (NCBI): domain Eukaryota; kingdom Metazoa; phylum Arthropoda; class Insecta; order Diptera; family Clusiidae; genus Clusia; species Clusia tigrina. Next base: position 113,191,833 of record OV050032.1, read on the forward strand.
CCCTAGAGTCCCAAATCAAACACTGATAAAACTTCAAATGGCCCTAACTTCTATACGGTACGTCCTACACCTATCAAAGTTTGCAACATACAAATGCTTGTAACTTTTTACTGGAGTGTCATAAAACCTTGAAATTTTGTAACAATAAAGTACTCGAGCATCTTGTCAATTTAAGCCATCGCTTAAAACTATGCTACCCTAGAGTCCCAAATCAAACACTGATAAAACTTCAAATTGCCCTAACTTCTATACGGTACGTCCTACACATATCAAAGTTTGCAACATACAAATGCTTGTAACTTTTTACTGGAGCGTCATAAAACCTTGAAATTTTGTAACAATAAAGTACTCGAGGCTCTTGTCAATTTAGGCCATCGCTCAAAGCTATGCTACCCTTGAGTCCCAAATCAAACACTGATAAAACTTCAGACGCCACTAACTTCTTTACGGTACGTCTTACACCTATCAAAGTTTGCAATATACAAATGCTTGTAACTTTTTACTGGAGCGTCATAAAACCTTGAAATTTTGTAACAATAAAGTACTCGAGCCTCTTGTCAATTTAAGCTATCGCTCAAAACTATGCTACCCTAGAGTCCCAAATCAAACACTGATAAAACTTCAAACGCCCCTAACTTCTTTACGGTACGTCCTACACCTATCAAAGTTTGCAACATACAAATGCTTGTAACTTTTTACTGGTGCGTCATAAAACCTTGAAATTGTGTAACAATAATATACTCGAGCCTCTTGTCAATTTAAGCCATCGCTCAAAGCTTTGCTACCCTAGAGTCCCAAATCAAACACTGATAAAACTTCAAACGCCCCTAACTTCTTTACGGTACGTCCTACACCTATCAAAGTTTGCAACATACAAATGCTTGTAACTTTTTACTGGAGCGTCATAAAACCTTGAAATTTTGTAACAATAAAGTACTCGAGGCTCTTGTCAATTTAGGCCATCGCTCAAAGCTATGCTACCCTTGAGTCCCAAATCAAACACTGATAAAACTTCAAACGCCCCTAACTTCTTTACGGTACGTCCTACACCTATCAAAGTTTGCAACATACAAATGCTTGTAACTTTTTACTGGAACGTCATAAAACCTTGAAATTTTGTAACAATAAAGTACTCGAGCCTCTTGTCAATTTAAGTTATCGCTCAAAGCTATGCTACCCTAGAGTCCCAAATCAAACACTGATAAAACTTCAAATGACCCTAACTTCTATACGGTACGTCCTACACCTAGCAAAGTTTGCAACATACAAATGCTTGTAACTTTTTACTGGAGCGTCATAAAACCTTGAAATTTTGTAACAATAAACTACTCGAGTTTCTTGTCAATTTAGGCCATCGCTCAAAGCTATGCTACCCTTGAGTCCCAAATCAGACACTGACAAAACTTCAAACGCCCCTAACTTCTTTACGGTACGTCCTACATCTATCAAAGTTTGCAACATACAAATGCTTGTAACTTTTTACTGGAGCGTCGTAAAATCTTGAAATTTTGTAACAATAAAGTATTCGAGCATCTTGTCAATTTAAGTTATCGCTCAAAGCTATGCTACACTAGAGTCCCAAATCAAACACTGATAAAACTTTAAATGGCCCTAACTTCTTTACGGTACGTCCTACAACTATCAAAGTTTGTAACATTCAAATGCTTGTAACTTTTTACTGGAGCGTCATAAAACCTTGAAACTTTGTAACAATAAAGTACTCGAGCCTCTTGTCAATTTCAGCTATCGCTCAAAACTATGCTACCCTAGAGTCCCAAATCAAACACTGATAAAACTTCAAATGGCCCTAACTTCTATACGGTACGTCCTACACCTATCAAAGTTTGCAACATACAAATGCTTGTAACTTTTTACTGGAGTGTCATAAAACCTTGAAATTTTGTAACAATAAAGTACTCGAGCATCTTGTCAATTTAAGCCATCGCTTAAAGCTATGCTACCCTAGAGTCCCAAATAAAACACTGATATAACTTCAAATGGCCCTAACTTCTATACGGTACGTCCTACAACTTTCAAAGTTTGCAACATTCAGATGCTTGTAACTTTTTCCTGGAGCGTCATAAAACCTTGAAATTTTGTAACAATAAAGTACTCGACCCCCTTGTCAATTTAAGTTATCGCTCAAAACTATGCTACCATTGAGTCCCAAATCAAACACTGATAAAACTTCAATTGGCCCTAACTTCTATACGGTACGTTCTACACCTATCAAAGTTTGCAACATACAAATGCTTGTAACTTTTTACTGGAGCGTCATAAAACCTTGAAATTTTCTACCAATAAAGTACTCGAGCCTCTTGTCAATTTAAGCTATCGCTCAAAACTATGCTACTATTGATTCCCAAATCAAACACTGATAAAACTTTAATTGGCCCTAACTTCTATACGGTACGTCCTACACCTATCAAAGTTTGCAACATACAAATGCTTGTAACTTTTTACTGGAGCGTTATAAAATTTTGAAATTTTGTAATAATAAAGATCTCGAGCCTCTTGTCAATTTAAGCCATCGTTCAAAGCTATGCTACCCTTGAGCCCCAAATCAAACACTGATAAAACTTGAAACGGCTCTAACTTCTATACGGTACGTCCTACACCTATCAAAGTTTGCAACATACATATGCTTGTAACTTTTTACTGGAGCGTCATAAAACCTTGAAATTTTGTAACAATAAAGTACTCGAGCCTCTAGTCAATTTAAGCTATCGCTCAAAACTATGCTACCCTAGAGTCCTAAATCAAACACTGATAAAACTTCAAACGCCCCTAACTTCTTTACGGTATGTCCTACACCTATCAAAGTTTGCAACATACAAATGCTAGTAACTTTTTACTGGAGCGTCATAAAACCTTGAAATTTTCTACCAATAAAGTACTCGACCCTCTTGTCAATTTAAGCTATCGCTCAAAACTATGCTACCATTGCGTCCCAAATCAAACACTGATAAAACTTCAATTGGCCCTAACTTCTATACGGTACGTCCTACACCTATCAAAGTTTGCAACATACAAATGCTTGTAACTTTTTACTGGAGCGTCATAAAACGTTGAAATTTTGTAACAATAATATACTCGAGCCTCTTGTCAATTTAAGCCATCGCTCAAAGCTTTGCTACCCTAGAGTCCCAAATCAAACACTGATAAAACTTCAAACGCCCCTAACTTCTATACGGTACGTCGTACACCTATCAAAGATTGCAACATACAAATGCTTGTAACTTTTTACTGGAGTGTCATAAAACCTTGAAATTTTGTAACAATAAAGTACTCGAGGCTCTTGTCAATTTAGGCCATCGCTCAAAGCTATGCTACCCTTGAGTCCCAAATCAAACACTGATAAAACTTCAAACGCCCCTAACTTCTTTACGGTACGTCCTACACCTATCAAAATTTGCAACATACAAATGCTTGTAACTTTTTACTGGAACGTCATAAAACCTTGAAATTTTGTAACAATAAAGTACTCGAGCCTCTTGTCAATTTAAGTTATCGCTCAAAGCTATGCTACCCTAGAGTCCCAAATCAAACACTGATAAAACTTCAAATGGCCCTAACTTCTATACGGTACGTCCTACAACTTTCAAAGTTTGCAACATTCAGATGCTTGTAACTTTTTCCTGGAGCGTCATAAAACCTTGAAATTTTGTAACAATAAAGTACTCGACCCTCTTGTCAATTTAAGCTATCGCTCAAAACTATGCTACCATTGAGTCCCAAATCAAACACTGATAAAACTTCAATTGGCCCTAACTTCTATACGGTACGTCCTACACCTATCAAAGTTTTCAACATACAAATGCTTGTAACTTTTTACTGGAGCGTCATAAAATTTTGAAATTTTGTAACAATAAAGATCTCGAGCCTCTTGTCAATTTAAGCCATCGTTCAAAGCTATGCTACCCTTGAGCCCCAAATCAAACACTGATAAAACTTGAAACGGCTCTAACTTCTATACGGTACGTCCTACACCTATCAAAGTTTGCAACATACATATGCTTGTAACTTTTTACTGGAGCGTCATAAAACCTTGAAATTTTGTAACAATAAAGTACTCGAGCCTCTAGTCAATTTAAGCTATCGCTCAAAACTATGCTACCCTAGAGTCCCAAATCAAACACTGATAAAACTTCAAACGCCCCTAACTTCTTTACGGTATGTCCTACACCTATCAAAGTTTGCAACATACAAATGCTAGTAACTTTTTACTGGAGCGTCATAAAACCTTGAAATTTTCTACCAATAAAGTACTCGACCCTCTTGTCAATTTAAGCTATCGCTCAAAACTATGCTACCATTGAGTCCCAAATCAAACACTGATAAAACTTCAATTGGCCCTAACTTCTATACGGTACGTCCTACACCTATCAAAGTTTGCAACATACAAATGCTTGTAACTTTTTACTGGAGCGTCATAAAACGTTGAAATTTTGTAACAATAATATACTCGAGCCTCTTGTCAATTTAAGCCATCGCTCAAAGCTTTGCTACCCTAGAGTCCCAAATCAAACACTGATAAAACTTCAAACGCCCCTAACTTCTATACGGTACGTCGTACACCTATCAAAGTTTGCAACATACAAATGCTTGTAACTTTTTACTGGAGTGTCATAAAACCTTGAAATTTTGTAACAATAAAGTACTCGAGGCTCTTGTCAATTTAGGCCATCGCTCAAAGCTATGCTACCCTTGAGTCCCAAATCAAACACTGATAAAACTTCAAACGCCCCTAACTTCTTTACGGTACGTCCTACACCTATCAAAGTTTGCAACATACAAATGCTTGTAACTTTTTACTGGAACGTCATAAAACCTTGAAATTTTGTAACAATAAAGTACTCGAGCCTCTTGTCAATTTAAGTTATCGCTCAAAGCTATGCTACCCTAGAGTCCCAAATCAAACACTGATAAAACTTCAAATGGCCCTAACTTCTATACGGTACGTCCTACAACTTTCAAAGTTTGCAACATTCAGATGCTTGTAACTTTTTCCTGGAGCGTCATAAAACCTTGAAATTTTGTAACAATAAAGTACTCGACCCTCTTGTCAATTTAAGCTATCGCTCAAAACTATGCTACCATTGAGTCCCAAATCAAACACTGATAAAACTTCAATTGGCCCTAACTTCTATACGGTACGTCCTACACCTATCAAAGTTTTCAACATACAAATGCTTGTAACTTTTTACTGGAGCGTCATAAAATTTTGAAATTTTGTAACAATAAAGATCTCGAGCCTCTTGTCAATTTAAGCCATCGCTCAAAGCTATGCTACCCTTGAGTCCCAAATCAAACACTGATAAAACTTCAAACGGCTCTAACTTCTATACGGTACGTCCTACACCTATCAAAGTTTGCAACATACAAATGCTAGTAACTTTTTACTGGAGCGTCATAAAACCTTGAAATTTTCTACCAATAAAGTACTCGAGCCTCTTGTCAATTTAAGCTATCGCTCAAAACTATCCTACTATTGAGTCCCAAATCAAACACTGATAAAACTTTAATTGGCCCTAACTTCTATACGGTACGTCCTACACCTATCAAAGTTTGCAACATACAAATGCTTGTAACTTTTTACTGGAGCGTTATAAAATTTTGAAATTTTGTAATAATAAAGATCTCGAGCCTCTTGTCAATTTAAGCCATCGTTCAAAGCTATGCTACCCTTGAGCCCCAAATCAAACACTGATAAAACTTCAAACGGCTCTAACTTCTATACGGTACGTCCTACACCTATCAAAGTTTGCAACATACATATGCTTGTAACTTTTTACTGGAGCGTCATAAAACCTTGAAATTTTCTACCAATAAAGTACTCGACCCTCTTGTCAATTTAAGCTATCGCTCAAAACTATGCTACCATTGAGTCCCAAATCAAACACTGATAAAACTTCAATTGGCCCTAACTTCTATACGGTACGTCCTACACCTATCAAAGTTTGCAACATACAAATGCTTGTAACTTTTTACTGGAGCGTCATAAAACGTTGAAATTTTGTAACAATAATATACTCGAGCCTCTTGTCAATTTAAGCCATCGCTCAAAGCTTTGCTACCCTAGAGTCCCAAATCAAACACTGATAAAACTTCAAACGCCCCTAACTTCTATACGGTACGTCGTACACCTATCAAAGTTTGCAACATACAAATGCTTGTAACTTTTTACTGGAGTGTCATAAAACCTTGAAATTTTGTAACAATAAAGTACTCGAGGCTCTTGTCAATTTAGGCCATCGCTCAAAGCTATGCTACCCTTGAGTCCCAAATCAAACACTGATAAAACTTCAAACGCCCCTAACTTCTTTACGGTACGTCCTACACCTATCAAAGTTTGCAACATACAAATGCTTGTAACTTTTTACTGGAACGTCATAAAACCTTGAAATTTTGTAACAATAAAGTACTCGAGCATCTTGTCAATTTAAGCCATCGCTTAAAGCTATGCTACCCTAGAGTCCCAAATCAAACACTGATAAAACTTCAAATGGCCCTAACTTCTATACGGTACGTCCTACACCTATCAAAGTTTGCAACATACAAATGCTAGTAACTTTTTACTGGAGCGTCATAAAACCTTGAAATTTTCTACCAATAAAGTACTCGAGCCTCTTGTCAATTTAAGCTATCGCTCAAAACTATGCTACTATTGAGTCCCAAATCAAACACTGATAAAACTTTAATTGGCCCTAACTTCTAAACGGTACGTCCTACACCTATCAAAGTTTGCAACATACAAATGCTTGTAACTTTTTACTGGAGCGTTATAAAATTTTGAAATTTTGTAATAATAAAGATCTCGAGCCTCTTGTCAATTTAAGCCATCGTTCAAAGCTATGCTACCCTTGAGCCCCAAATCAAACACTGATAAAACTTCAAACGGCTCTAACTTCTATACGGTACGTCCTACACCTATCAAAGTTTGCAACATACATATGCTTGTAACTTTTTACTGGAGCGTCATAAAACCTTGAAATTTTGTAACAATAAAGTACTCGAGCCGCTAGTCAATTTAAGCTATCGCTCAAAACTATGCTACCCTAGAGTCCCAAATCAAACACTGATAAAACTTCAAACGCCCCTAACTTCTTTACGGTATGTCCTACACCTATCAAAGTTTGCAACATACAAATGCTAGTAACTTTTTACTGGAGCGTCATAAAACCTTGAAATTTTCTACCAATAAAGTACTCGACCCTCTTGTCAATTTAAGCTATCGCTCAAAACTATGCTACCATTGAGTCCCAAATCAAACACTGATAAAACTTCAATTGGCCCTAACTTCTATACGGTACGTCCTACACCTATCAAAGTTTGCAACATACAAATGCTTGTAACTTTTTACTGGAGCGTCATAAAACGTTGAAATTTTGTAACAATAATATACTCGAGCCTCTTGTCAATTTAAGCCATCGCTCAAAGCTTTGCTACCCTAGAGTCCCAAATCAAACACTGATAAAACTTCAAACGCCCCTAACTTCTATACGGTACGTCGTACACCTATCAAAGTTTGGAACATACAAATGCTTGTAACTTTTTTCTGGAGTGTCATAAAACCTTGAAATTTTGTAACAATAAAGTACTCGAGGCTCTTGTCAATTTAGGCCATCGCTCAAAGCTATGCTACAGTTGAGTCCCAAATCAAACACTGATAAAACTTCAAACGCCCCTAACTTCTTTACGGTACGTCCTACACCTATCAAAGTTTGCAACATACAAATGCTTGTAACTTTTTACTGGAACGTCATAAAACCTTGAAATTTTGTAACAATAAAGTACTCGAGCCTCTTGTCAATTTAAGTTATCGCTCAAAGCTATGCTACCCTAGAGTCCCAAATCAAACACTGATAAAACTTCAAATGGCCCTAACTTCTATACGGTACGTCCTACACCTATCAAAGTTTGCAACATACAAATGCTTGTAACTTTTTACTGGAGCGTCATAAAACCTTGAAATTTTGTAACAATAAAGTACTCGAGTTTCTTGTCAATTTAGGCCATCGCTCAAAGCTATGCTACCCTTGAGTCCCAAATCAGACACTGACAAAACTTCAAACGCCCCTAACTTCTATACGGTACGTCCTACACCTATCAAAGTTTGCAACATACATATGCTTGTAACTTTTTACTGGAGCGTCATAAAACCTTGAAATTTTGTAACAATAATATACTCGAGCCTCTTGTCAATTTAAGCCATCGCTCAAAGCTTTGCTACCCTAGAGTCCCAAATCAAACACTGATAAAACTTCAAACGCCCCTAAGTTCTATACGGTACGTCGTACACCTATCAAAGTTTGCAACATACAAATGCTTGTAACTTTTTACTGGAGTGTCATAAAACCTTGACATTTTGTAACAATAAAGTACTCGAGGCTCTTGTCAATTTAGGCCATCGCTCAAAGCTATGCTACCCTTGAGTCCCAAATCAAACACTGATAAAACTTCAAACGCCCCTAACTTCTTTACGGTACGTCCTACACCTATCAAAGTTTGCAACATACAAATGCTTGTAACTTTTTACTGGAACGTCATAAAACCTTGAAATTTTGTAACAATAAAGTACTCGAGCCTCTTGTCAATTTAAGTTATCGCTCAAAGCTATGCTACCCTAGAGTCCCAAATCAAACACTGATAAAACTTCAAATGGCCCTAACTTCTATACGGTACGTCCTACACCTATCAAAGTTTGCAACATACAAATGCTTGTAACTTTTTACTGGAGCGTCATAAAACCTTGAAATTTTGTAACAATAAAGTACTCGAGTTTCTTGTCAATTTAGGCCATCGCTCAAAGCTATGCTACCCTTGAGTCCCAAATCAGACACTGACAAAACTTCAAACGCCCCTAACTTCTTTACGGTACGTCCTACATCTATCAAAGTTTGCAACATACAAATGCTTGTAACTTTTTACTGGAGCGTCGTAAAACCTTGAAATTTTGTAACAATAAAGTATTCGAGCATCTTGTCAATTTAAGTTATCGCTCAAAGCTATGCTACCCTAGAGTCCCAAATCAAACACTGACAAAACTTCAAACGCCCCTAACTTCTTTACGGTACGTCCTACATCTATCAAAGTTTGCAACATACAAATGCTTGTAACTTTTTACTGGAGCGTCATAAAACCTTGAAATTTTGTAACAATAAAGTACTCGAGGCTCTTGTCAATTTAGGCCATCGCTCAAAGCTATGCTACCCTTGAGTCCCAAATCAAACACTGATAAAACTTCAAACGCCCCTAACTTCTTTACGGTACGTCCTACACCTATCAAAGTTTGCAACATACAAATGCTTGTAACTTTTTACTGGAACGTCATAAAACCTTGAAATTTTGTAACAATAAAGTACTCGAGCCTCTTGTCAATTTAAGTTATCGCTCAAAGCTATGCTACCCTAGAGTCCCAAATCAAACACTGATAAAACTTTAAATGGCCCTAACTTCTTTACGGTACGTCCTACAACTATCAAAGTTTGCAACATTCAAATGCTTGTAACTTTTTACTGGAGCGTCATAAAACCTTGAAATTTTTTTAACAATAAAGTACTCGAGCCTCTTGTCAATTTCAGCTATCGCTCAAAACTATGCTACCCTAGAGTCCCAAATCAAACACTGATAAAACTTCAAATGGCCCTAACTTCTATACGGTACGTCCTACACCTATCAAAGTTTGCAACATACAAATGCTTGTAACTTTTTACTGGAGTGTCATAAAACCTTGAAATTTTGTAACAATAAAGTACTCGAGCATCTTGTCAATTTAAGCCATCGCTTAAAGCTATGCTACCCTAGAGTCCCAAATCAAACATTGATAGAACTTCAAATTGCCCTAACTTCTATACGGTACGTCCTACACATATGAAAGTTTGCAACATACAAATGCTTGTAACTTTTTACTGGAGCGTCATAAAACCTTGAAATTTTGTAACAATAAAGTACTCGAGCCTCTTTTCAATTTAAGCCATCGCTCAAAGCTATGCTACCCTAGAGTCCCAAATCAAACATTGATATAACTTCAAATGGCCCTAACTTCTATACGGTACGTCCTACACCTTTCAAAGTTTGCAACATTCAGATGCTTGTAACTTTTTACTGGAGCGTCATAAAACCTTGAAATTTTGTAACAATAAAGTACTCGAGGCTCTTGTCAATTTAGGCCATCGCTCAAAGCTATGCTACCCTTGAGTCCCAAATCAAACACTGATAAAACTTCAAACGCCCCTAACTTCTTTACGGTACGTCCTACACCTATCAAAGTTTGCAACATACAAATGCTTGTAACTTTTTACTGGAACGTCATAAAACCTTGAAATTTTGTAACAATAAAGTACTTGAGCCTCTTGTCAATTTAAGTTATCGCTCAAAGCTATGCTACCCTAGAGTCCCAAATCAAACACTGGTAAAACTTCAAATGGCCCAAACTTCTATACGGTACATCCTACACCTATCAAAGTTTGCAACATACAAATGCTTGTAACTTTTTACTGGAGCGTCATAAAACCTTGAAATTTTGTAACAATAAAGTACTCGAGCTTCTTGTCAATTTAGGCCATCGCTCAAAGCTATGCTACCCTTGAGTCCCAAATCAGACACTGACAAAACTTCAAACGCCCCTAACTTCTTTACGGTACGTCCTACATCTATCAAAGTTTGCAACATACAAATGCTTGTAACTTTTTACTGGAGCGTCATAAAAACTTGAAATTTTGTAACAATAAAGTACTCGAGCATCTTGTCAATTTAAGTTATCGCTCAAAGCTATGCTACCCTAGAGTCCCAAATCAAACAGTGATAAAACTTTAAATGGCCCTAACTTCTTTACGGTACGTCCTACAACTATCAAAGTTTGCAACATTCAAATGCTTGTAACTTTTTACTGGAGCGTCATAAAACCTTGAAATTTTGTAACAATAAAGTACTCGAGCCTCTTGTCAATTTAAGCTATCGCTCAAAACTATGCTACCCTAGAGTCCCAAATCAAACACTGATAAAACTTCAAATGGCCCTAACTTCTATACGGTACGTCCTACACCTATCAAAGTTTGTAACATACAAATGCTTGTAACTTTTTACTGGAGTGTCATAAAACCTTGAAATTTTGTAACAATAAAGTACTCGAGCATCTTGTCAATTTAAGCCATCGCTTAAAGCTATGCTACCCTAGAGTCCCAAATCAAACACTGATAAAACTTCAAATTGCCCTAACTTCTATACGGTACGTCCTACACATATCAAAGTTTGCAACATACAAATGCTTGTAACTTTTTACTGGAGTGTCATAAAACCTTGAAATTTTGTAACAATAAAGTACTCGAGGCTCTTGTCAATTTAGGCCATCGCTCAAAGCTATGCTACCCTTGAGTCCCAAATCAAACACTGATAAAACTTCAAACGCCCCTAACTTCTTTACGGTACGTCCTACATCTATCAAAGTTTGCAACATACAAATGCTTGTAACTTTTTACTGGAGCGTCGTAAAACCTTGAAATTTTGTAACAATAAAGTATTCGAGCATCTTGTCAATTTAAGTTATCGCTCAAAGCTATGCTACCCTAGAGTCCCAAATCAAACACTGACAAAACTTCAAACGCCCCTAACTTCTTTACGGTACGTCCTACATCTATCAAAGTTTGCAACATACAAATGCTTGTAACTTTTTACTGGAGCGTCATAAAACCTTGAAATTTTGTAACAATAAAGTACTCGAGGCTCTTGTCAATTTAGGCCATCGCTCAAAGCTATGCTACCCTTGAGTCCCAAATCAAACACTGATAAAACTTCAAACGCCCCTAACTTCTTTACGGTACGTCCTACACCTATCAAAGTTTGCAACATACAAATGCTTGTAACTTTTTACTGGAACGTCATAAAACCTTGAAATTTTGTAACAATAAAGTACTCGAGCCTCTTGTCAATTTAAGTTATCGCTCAAAGCTATGCTACCCTAGAGTCCCAAATCAAACACTGATAAAACTTTAAATGGCCCTAACTTCTTTACGGTACGTCCTACAACTATCAAAGTTTGCAACATTCAAATGCTTGTAACTTTTTACTGGAGCGTCATAAAACCTTGAAATTTTTTTAACAATAAAGTACTCGAGCCTCTTGTCAATTTCAGCTATCGCTCAAAACTATGCTACCCTAGAGTCCCAAATCAAACACTGATAAAACTTCAAATGGCCCTAACTTCTATACGGTACGTCCTACACCTATCAAAGTTTGCAACATACAAATGCTTGTAACTTTTTACTGGAGTGTCATAAAACCTTGAAATTTTGTAACAATAAAGTACTCGAGCATCTTGTCAATTTAAGCCATCGCTTAAAGCTATGCTACCCTAGAGTCCCAAATCAAACACTGATAGAACTTCAAATTGCCCTAACTTCTATACGGTACGTCCTACACATATCAAAGTTTGCAACATACAAATGCTTGTAACTTTTTACTGGAGCGTCATAAAACCTTGAAATTTTGTAACAATAAAGTACTCGAGCCTCTTTTCAATTTAAGCCATCGCTCAAAGCTATGCTACCCTAGAGTCCCAAATCAAACATTGATATAACTTCAAATGGCCCTAACTTCTATACGGTACGTCCTACACCTTTCAAAGTTTGCAACATTCAGATGCTTGTAACTTTTTACTGGAGCGTCATAAAACCTTGAAATTTTGTAACAATAAAGTACTCGAGGCTCTTGTCAATTTAGGCCATCGCTCAAAGCTATGCTACCCTAGAGTCCCAAATCAAACACTGGTAAAACTTCAAATGGCCCAAACTTCTATACGGTACATCCTACACCTATCAAAGTTTGCAACATACAAATGCTTGTAACTTTTTACTGGAGCGTCATAAAACCTTGAAATTTTGTAACAATAAAGTACTCGAGCTTCTTGTCAATTTAGGCCATCGCTCAAAGCTATGCTACCCTTGAGTCCCAAATCAGACACTGACAATACTTCAAACGCCCCTAACTTCTTTACGGTACGTCCTACATCTATCAAAGTTTGCAACATACAAATGCTTGTAACTTTTTACTGGAGCGTCATAAAAACTTGAAATTTTGTAACAATAAAGTACTCGAGCATCTTGTCAATTTAAGTTATCGCTCAAAGCTATGCTACCCTAGAGTCCCAAATCAAACAGTGATAAAACTTTAAATGGCCCTAACTTCTTTACGGTACGTCCTACAACTATCAAAGTTTGCAACATTCAAATGCTTGTAACTTTTTACTGGAGCGTCATAAAACCTTGAAATTTTGTAACAATAAAGTACTCGAGCCTCTTGTCAATTTAAGCTATCGCTCAAAACTATGCTACCCTAGAGTCCCAAATCAAACACTGATAAAACTTCAAATGGCCCTAACTTCTATACGGTACGTCCTACACCTATCAAAGTTTGTAACATACAAATGCTTGTAACTTTTTACTGGAGTGTCATAAAACCTTGAAATTTTGTAACAATAAAGTACTCGAGCATCTTGTCAATTTAAGCCATCGCTTAAAGCTATGCTACCCTAGAGTCCCAAATCAAACACTGATAAAACTTCAAATTGCCCTAACTTCTATACGGTACGTCCTACACATATCAAAGTTTGCAACATACAAATGCTTGTAACTTTTTACTGGAGTGTCATAAAACCTTGAAATTTTGTAACAATAAAGTACTCGAGGCTCTTGTCAATTTAGGCCATCGCTCAAAGCTATGCTACCCTTGAGTCCCAAATCAAACACTGATAAAACTTCAAACGCCACTAACTTCTTTACGGTACGTCCTACACCTATCAAAGTTTGCAACATACAAATGCTTGTAACTTTTTACTGGAGCGTCATAAAACCTTGAAATTTTGTAACAATAATATACTCGAGCCTCTTGTCAATTTAAGCTATCGCTCAAAACTATGAAACCCTAGAGTCCCAAATCAAACACTGATAAAACTTCAAACGCCCCTAACTTCTTTACGGTACGTCCTACACCTATCAAAGTTTGCAACATACAAATGCTTGTAACTTTTTACTGGAGCGTCATAAAACGTTGAAATTTTGTAACAATAAAGTACTCGAGCCTCTTGTCAATTTAAGTTATCGCTCAAAGCTATGCTACCCTAGAGTCCCAAATCAAACACTGACAAAACTTCAAACGCCCCTAACTTCTTTACTGTACGTCCTACACCTATCAAAGTTTGCAACATACAAATGCTTGTAACTTTTTACTGGAGCGTCATAAAACCTTGAAATTTTGTAACAATAATATACTCGAGCCTCTTGTCAATTTAAGTTATCGCTCAAAGCTATGCTACCCTAGAGTCCCAAATCAACCACTGATAAAACTTCAAATGGCCCTAACTTCTATACGGTACGTCCTACACCTATCAAAGTTTGCAACATACAAATGCTTGTAACTTTTTACTGGAGTGTCATAAAACCTTGAAATTTTGTAACAATAAAGTACTCGAGCATCTTGTCAAATTAAGCCATCGCTTAAAGCTATGCTACCCTAGAGTCCCAAATCAAACACTGATAAAACTTCAAATTGCCCTAACTTCTATACGGTACGTCCTACACATATCAAAGTTTGCAACATACAAATGCTTGTAACTTTTTACTGGAGCGTCATAAAACCTTGAAATTTTGTAACAATAAAGTACTAGAGCCTCTTGTCAATTTAAGTTATCGCTCAAAGCTATGCTACCCTAGAGTCCCAAATCAAACACTGATAAAACTTCAAATGGCCCTAACTTCTATACGGTACGTCCTACACCTATCAAAGTTTGCAACATACAAATGCTTGTAACTTTTTACTGGAACGTCATAGAACCTTGAAATTTTGTAACAATAAAGTACTCGAGCCTCTTGTCAATTTAAGTTATCGCTCAAAGCTATGCTACCCTAGAGTCCCAAATCAAACACTGATAAAACTTCAAATGGCCCTAACTTCTATACGGTACATCCTACACCTATCAAAGTTTGCAACATACAAATGCTTGTAACTTTTTACTGGAACGTCATAGAACCTTGAAATTTTGTAACAATAAAGTACTCGAGCCTCTTGTCAATTTAAGTTATCGCTCAAAGCTATGCTACCCTAGAGTCCCAAAGCAAACACTGATAAAACTTCAAATGGCCCTAACTTCTATACGGTACGTCCTACACCTACCAAAGTTTGCAACATACAAATGCTTGTAACTTTTTACTGGAGCGTCATAAAACCTTGAAATTTTGTAACAATAAAGTACTCGAGCTTCTTGTCAATTTAGGCCATCGCTCAAAGCTATGCTACCCTTGAGTCCCAAATCAGACACTGACAAAACTTCAAACGCCCCTAACTTCTTTACGGTACGTCCTACATCTATCAAAGTTTGCTACATACAAATGCTTGTAACTTTTTACTGGAGCGTCATAAAACCTTGAAATTTTGTAACAATAAAATACTCGAGCATCTTGTCAATTTAAGTTATCGCTCAAAGCTATGCTACCCTAGAGTCCCAAATCAAACACTGATAAAACTTCAAATGGCCCTAACTTCTATACGGTACGTCCTACACCTATCAAAGTTTGCAACATACAAATGCTTGTAACTTTTTACTGGAACGTCATAGAACCCTGAAATTTTGTAACAATAAAGTACTCGAGCCTCTTGTCAATTTAAGTTATCGCTCAAAGCTATGCTACCCTAGAGTCCCAAATCAAACAGTGATAAAACTTTAAATGGCCCTAACTTCTTTACGGTACGTCCTACAACTATCAAAGTTTGCAACATTCAAATGCTTGTAACTTTTTACTGGAGCGTCATAAAACCTTGAAATTTTGTAACAATAAAGTACTCGAGCCTCTTGTCAATTTAAGCTATCGCTCAAAACTATGCTACCCTAGAGTCCCAAATCAAACACTGATAAAACTTCAAATGGCCCGAACTTCTATACGGTACGTCCTACACCTATCAAAGTTTGTAACATACAAATGCTTGTAACTTTTTACTGGAGTGTCATAAAACCTTGAAATTTTGTAACAATAAAGTACTCGAGCATCTTGTCAATTTAAGCCATCGCTTAAAGCTATGCTACCCTAGAGTCCCAAATCAAACACTGATAAAACTTCAAATTGCCCTAACTTCTATACGGTACGTCCTACACATATCAAAGTTTGCAACATACAAATGCTTGTAACTTTTTACTGGAGCGTCATAAAACCTTGAAATTTTGTGACAATAAAGTACTCGAGGCTCTTGTCAATTTAGGCCATCGCTCAAAGCTATGCTACCCTTGAGTCCCAAATCAAACACTGATAAAACTTCAAACGCCACTAACTTCTTTACGGTACGTCCTACACCTATCAAAGTTTGCAACATACAAATGCTTGTAACTTTTTACTGGAGCGTCATAAAACCTTGAAATTTTGTAACAATAATATACTCGAGCCTCTTGTCAATTTAAGCTATCGCTCAAAACTATGAAACCCTAGAGTCCCAAATCAAACACTGATAAAACTTCAAACGCCCCTAACTTCTTTACGGTACGTCCTACACCTATCAAAGTTTGCAACATACAAATGCTTGTAACTTTTTACTGGAGCGTCATAAAACGTTGAAATTTTGTAACAATAAAGTACTCGAGCCTCTTGTCAATTTAAGTTATCGCTCAAAGCTATGCTACCCTAGAGTCCCAAATCAAACACTGACAAAACTTCAAACGCCCCTAACTTCTTTACTGTACGTCCTACACCTATCAAAGTTTGCAACATACAAATGCTTGTAACTTTTTACTGGAGCGTCATAAAACCTTGAAATTTTGTAACAATAATATACTCGAGCCTCTTGTCAATTTAAGTTATCGCTCAAAGCTATGCTACCCTAGAGTCCCAAATCAAACACTGATAAAACTTCAAATGGCCCTAACTTCTATACGGTACGTCCTACACCTATCAAAGTTTGCAACATACAAATGCTTGTAACTTTTTACTGGAGTGTCATAAAACTTTGAAATTTTGTAACAATAAAGTACTCGAGCATCTTGTCAAATTAAGCCATCGCTTAAAGCTATGCTACCCTAGAGTCCCAAATCAAACACTGATAAAACTTCAAATTGCCCTAACTTCTATACGGTACGTCCTACACATATCAAAGTTTGCAACATACAAATGCTTGTAACTTTTTACTGGAGCGTCATAAAACCTTGAAATTTTGTAACAATAAAGTACTCGAGCCTCTTGTCAATTTAAGTTATCGCTAAAAGCTATGCTACCCTAGAGTCCCAAATCAAACACTGATAAAACTTCAAATGGCCCTAACTTCTATACGGTACGTCCTACACCTATCAAAGTTTGCAACATACAAATGCTTGTAACTTTTTACTGGAACGTCATAGAACCTTGAAATTTTGTAACAATAAAGTACTCGAGCCTCTTGTCAATTTAAGTTATCGCTCAAAGCTATGCTACCCTAGAGTCCCAAATCAAACACTGATAAAACTTCAAATGGCCCTAACTTCTATACGGTACGTCCTACACCTATCAAAGTTTGCAACATACAAATGCTTGTAACTTTTTACTGGAACGTCATAGAACCTTGAAATTTTGTAACAATAAAGTACTCGAGCCTCTTGTCAATTTAAGTTATCGCTCAAAGCTATGCTACCCTAGAGTCCCAAATCAAACACTGATAAAACTTCAAATGGCCCTAACTTCTATACGGTACGTCCTACACCTATCAAAGTTTGCAACATACAAATGCTTGTAACTTTTTACTGGAGCGTCATAAAACCTTGAAATTTTGTAACAATAAAGTACTCGAGCTTCTTGTCAATTTAGGCCATCGCTCAAAGCTATGCTACCCTAGAGTCCCAAATCAAACACTGATAAAACTTTAAATGGCCCTAACTTCTTTACGGTACGTCCTACAACTATCAAAGTTTGCAACATTCAAATGCTTGTAACTTTTTACTGGAGCGTCATAAAACCTTGAAATTTTGTAACAATAAAGTACTCGAGCCTCTTGTCAATTTAAGTTATCGCTCAAAGCTATGCTACCCTAGAGTCCCAAATCAAACACTTATAAAACTTCAAATGGCCCTAACTTCTATACGGTACGTCCTACACCTATCAAAGTTTGCAACATACAAATGCTTGTAACTTTTTACTGGAACGTCATAGAACCTTGAAATTTTGTAACAATAAAGTACTCGAGCCTCTTGTCAATTTAAGTTATCGCTCAAAGCTATGCTACCCTAGAGTCCCAAATCAAACACTGATAAAACTTCAAATGGCCCTAACTTCTATACGGTACGTCCTACACCTATCAAAGTTTGCAACATACAAATGCTTGTAACTTTTTACTGGAACGTCATAGAACCTTGAAATTTTGTAACAATAAAGTACTCGAGCCTCTTGTCAATTTAAGTTATCGCTCAAAGCTATGCTACCCTAGAGTCCCAAATCAAACACTGATAAAACTTCAAATGGCCCTAACTTCTATACGGTACGTCCTACACCTATCAAAGTTTGCAACATACAAATGCTTGTAACTTTTTACTGGAGCGTCATAAAACCTTGAAATTTTGTAACAATAAAGTACTCGAGCTTCTTGTCAATTTAGGCCATCGCTCAAAGCTATGCTACCCTTGAGTCCCAAATCAGACACTGACAAAACTTCAAACGCCCCTAACTTCTTTACGGTACGTCCTACATCTATCAAAGTTTGCAACATACAAATGCTTGTAACTTTTTACTGGAGCGTCATGAAACCTTGAAATTTTGTAACAATAAAGTACTCGAGCATCTCGTCAATTTAAGTTATCGCTCAAAGCTATGCTACCCTAGAGTCCCAAATCAAACACTGATAAAACTTTAAATGGCCCTAACTTCTTTACGGTACGTCCTACAACTATCAAAGTTTGCAACATTCAAATGCTTGTAACTTTTTACTGGAGCGTCATAAAACCTTGAAATTTTGTAACAATAAAGTACTCGATCCTCTTGTCAATTTAAGCTATCGCTCAAAACTATGCTACCCTAGAGTCCCAAATCAAACACTGATAAAACTTCAAATGGCCCTAACTTCTATACGGTACGTCCTACACCTATCAAAGTTTGCAACATACAAATGCTTGTAACTTTTTACTGGAGTGTCATAAAACCTTGAAATTTTGTAACAATAAAGTACTCGAGCATCTTGTCAATTTAAGCCATCGCTTAAAGCTATGCTACCCTAGAGTCCCAAATCAAAGACTGATAAAACTTCAAATGGCCCTAACTTCTATACGGTACGTCCTACACCTATCAAAGTTTGCAACATACAAATGCTTGTAACTTTTTACTGGAACGTCATAGAACCTTGAAATTTTGTAACAATAAAGTACTCGAGCCTCTTGTCAATTTAAGTTATCGCTCAAAGCTATGCTACCCTAGAGTCCCAAATCAAACACTGATAAAACTTCAAATGGCCCTAACTTCTATACGGTACGTCCTACACCTATCAAAGTTTGCAACATACAAATGCTTGTAACTTTTTACTGGAACGTCATAGAACATTGAAATTTTGTAACAATAAAGTACTCGAGCCTCTTGTCAATTTAAGTTATCGCTCAAAGCTATGCTACCCTAGAGTCCCAAATCAAACACTGATAAAACTTCAAATGGCCCTAACTTCTATACGGTACGTCCTACACCTATCAAAGTTTGCAACATACAAATGCTTGTAACTTTTTACTGGAGCGTCATAAAACCTTGAAATTTTGTAACAATAAAGTACTCGAGCTTCTTGTCAATTTAGGCCATCGCTAGAAGCTATGCTACCCTTGAGTCCCAAATCAGACACTGACAAAACTTCAAACGCCCCTAACTTCTTTACGGTACGTCCTACATCTATCAAAGTTTGCAACATACAAATGCTTGTAACTTTTTACTGGAGCGTCATAAAACCTTGAAATTTTGTAACAATAAAGTACTCGAGCATCTTGTCAATTTAAGTTATCGCTCAAAGCTATGCTACCCTAGAGTCCCAAATCAAACACTGATAAAACTTTAAATGGCCCTAACTTCTTTACGGTACGTCCTACAACTATCAAAGTTTGCAACATTCAAATGCTTGTAACTTTTTACTGGAGCGTCATAAAACCTTGAAATTTTGTAACAATAAAGTACTCGAGCCTCTTGTCAATTTAAGCTATCGCTCAAAACTATGCTACCCTAGAGTCCCAAATCAAACACTGATAAAACTTCAAATGGCCCTAACTTCTATACGGTACGTCCTACACCTATCAAAGTTTGCAACATACAAATGCTTGTAACTTTTTACTGGAGTGTCATAAAACCTTGAAATTTTGTAACAATAAAGTACTCGAGCATCTTGTCAATTTAAGCCATCGCTTAAAGCTATGCTACCCTAGAGTCCCAAATCAAACACTGATAAAACTTCAAATTGCCCTAACTTCTATACGGTACGTCCTACACATATCAAAGTTTGCAACATACAAATGCTTGTAACTTTTTACTGGAGCGTCATAAAACCTTGAAATTTTGTAACAATAAAGTACTCGAGGCTCTTGTCAATTTGGGCCATCGCTCAAAGCTATGCAACCCTTGAGTCCCAAATCAAACACTGAAAAAAATTCAAACGCCACTAACTTCTTTACGGTACGTCTTACACCTATCAAAGTTTGCAATATACAAATGCTTGTAACTTTTTACTGGAGCGTCATAAAACCTTGAAATTTTGTAACAATAAAGTACTCGAGCCTCTTGTCAATTTAAGCTATCGCTCAAAACTATGCTACCCTAGAGTCCCAAATCAAACACTGATAAAACTTCAAACGCCCCTAACTTCTTTACGGTACGTCCTACACCTATCAAAGTTTGCAACATACAAATGCTTGTAACTTTTTACTGGAGCGTCATAAAACGTTGAAATTTTGTAACAATAAAGTACTCGAGCCTCTTGTCAATTTAAGTTATCGCTCAAAGCTATGCTACCCTAGAGTCCCAAATCAAACACTGACAAAACTTCAAACGCCCCTAACTTCTTTACTGTACGTCCTACACCTATCAAAGTTTGCAACATACAAATGCTTGTAACTTTTTACTGGAGCGTCATAAAACCTTGAAATTTTGTAACAATAATATACTCGAGCCTCTTGTCAATTTAAGCCATCGCTCAAAGCTTTGCTACCCTAGAGTCCCAAATCAAACACTGATAAAACTTCAAACGCCCCTAACTTCTTTACGGTACGTCCTACAACTATCAAAGTTTGCAACATACAAATGCTTGTAACTTTTTACTGGAACGTCATAGAACCTTGAAATTTTGTAACAATAAAGTACTCGAGCCTCTTGTCAATTTAAGTTATCGCTCAAAGCTATGCTACCCTAGAGTCCCAAATCAAACACTGATAAAACTTCAAATGGCCCTAACTTCTATACGGTACGTCCTACACCTATCAAAGTTTGCAACATACAAATGCTTGTAACTTTTTACTGGAGTGTCATAAAACCTTGAAATTTTGTAACAATAAAGTACTCGAGCCTCTTGTCAATTTAAGCTATCGCTCAAAACTATGCTACCCTAGAGTCCCAAATCAAACACTGATAAAACTTCAAATGGCCCTAACTTCTATTAGGTACGTCCTACACCTATCAAAGTTTGCAACATACAAATGCTTGTAACTTTTTACTGGAGTGTCATAAAACCTTGAAATTTTGTAACAATAAAGTACTCGAGCATCTTGTCAATTTAAGCCATCGCTTAAAGCTATGCTACCCTAGAGTCCCAAATCAAACACTGATAAAACTTCAAATTGCCCTAACTTCTATACGGTACGTCCTACACATATCAAAGTTTGCAACATACAAATGCTTGTAACTTTTTACTGGAGCGTCATAAAACCTTGAAATTTTGTAACAATAAAGTACTCGAGGCTCTTGTCAATTTAGGCCATCGCTCAAAGCTATGCTACTAGCTATGCTAATAAAGTACTCGAGCTTCTTGTCAATTTAGGCCATCGCTCAAAGCTATGCTACCCTTGAGTCCCAAATCAGACACTGACAAAACTTCAAACGCCCCTAACTTCTTTACGGTACGTCCTACATCTATCAAAGTTTGCAACATACAAATGCTTGTAACTTTTTACTGGAGCGTCATAAAACCTTGAAATTTTGTAACAATAAAGTACTCGAGCATCTTGTCAATTTAAGCCATCGCTAAAAGCTATGCTACCCTAGAGTCCCAAATCAAACACTGATAAAACTTTAAATGGCCCTAACTTCTTTACGGTACGTCCTACAACTATCAAAGTTTGCAACATTCAAATGCTTGTAACTTTTTACTGGAGCGTCATAAAGCTTTGAAATTTTGTAACAATAAAGTACTCGAGCCTCTTGTCAATTTAAGTTATCGCTCAAAGCTATGCTACCCTAGAGTCCCAAATCAAACACTGATAAAACTTCAAATGGCCCTAACTTCTATACGGTACGTCCTACACCTATCAAAGTTTGCAACATACAAATGCTTGTAACTTTTTACTGGAGCGTCATAAAACCTTGAAATTTTGTAACAATAAAGTACTCGAGCTTCTTGTCAATTTAGGCCATCGCTCAAAGCTATGCTACCCTTGAGTCGCAAATCAGACACTGACAAAACTTCAAACGCCCCTAACTTCTTTACGGTACGTCCTACATCTATCAAAGTTTGCAACATACAAATGCTTGTAACTTTTTATTGGAGCGTCATAAAACCATGAAATTTTGTAACAATAAAGTACTCGAGCATCTTGTCAATTTAAGTTATAGCTCAAAGCTATGCTACCCTAGAGTCCCAAATCAAACACTGATAAAACTTTAAATGGCCCTAACTTCTTTACGGTACGTCCTACAACTATCAAAGTTTGCAACATTCAAATGCTTGTAACTTTTTACTGGAGCGTCATAAAACCTTGAAATTTTGTAACAATAAAGTACTCGAGCCTCTTGTCAATTTAAGCTATCGCTCAAAACTATGCTACCCTAGAGTCCCAAATCAAACACTGATAAAACTTCAAATGGCCCTAACTTCTATACGGTACGTCCTACACCTATCAAAGTTTGCAACATACAAATGCTTGTAACTTTTTACTGGAGTGTCATAAAACCTTGAAATTTTGTAACAATAAAGTACTCGAGCATCTTGTCAATTTAAGCCATCGCTTAAAGCTATGCTACCCTAGAGTCCCAAATCAAACACTGATAAAACTTCAAATTGCCCTAACTTCTATACGGTACGTCCTACACATATCAAAGTTTGCAACATACAAATGCTTGTAACTTTTTACTGGAGCGTCATAAAACCTTGAAATTTTGTAACAATAAAGTACTCGAGGCTCTTGTCAATTTAGGCCATCGCTCAAAGCTATGCTACCCTTGAGTCCCAAATCAAACACTGATAAAACTTCAAACGCCACTAACTTCTTTACGGTACGTCCTACACCTATCAAAGTTTGCAATATACAAATGCTTGAAACTTTTTACTGGAGCGTCATAAAACCTTGAAATTTTGTAACAATAAAGTACTCGAGCCTCTTGTCAATTTAAGCTATCGCTCAAAACTATGCTACCCTAGAGTCCCAAATCAAACACTGATAAAACTTCAAACGCCCCTAACTTCTTTACGGTACGTCCTACACCTATCAAAGTTTGCAACATACAAATGCTTGTAACTTTTTACTGGAGCGTCATAAAACGTTGAAATTTTGTAACAATAAAGTACTCGAGCCTCTTGTCAATTTAAGTTTTCGCTCAAAGCTATGCTACCCTAGAGTCCCAAATCAAACACTGACAAAACTTCAAACGCCCCTAACTTCTTTACTGTACATCTTACACCTATCAAAGTTTGCAACATACAAATGCTTGTAACTTTTTACTGGAGCGTCATAAAACCTTGAAATTTTGTAACAATAATATACTCGAGCCTCTTGTCAATTTAAGCCATCGCTCAAAGCTTTGCTACCCTAGAGTCCCAAATCAAACACTGATAAAACTTCAAACGCCCCTAACTTCTTTACGGTACGTCCTACAACTATCAAAGTTTGCAACATACAAATGCTTGTAACTTTTTACTGGAGCGTCATAAAACCTTGAAATTTTGTAACAATAAAGTACTCGAGGCTCTTGTCAATTTAGGCCATCGCTCAAAGCTATGCTACCCTTGAGTCCCAAATCAAACACTGATAAAACTTCAAACGCCCCTAACTTCTTTACGGTACGTCCTACACCTATCAAAGTTTGCAACATACAAATGCTTGTAACTTTTTACTGGAACGTCATAGAACCTTGAAATTTTGTAACAATAAAGTACTCGAGCCTCTTGTCAATTTAAGCCATCGCTCAAAGCTATGCTACCCTTGAGTCCCAAATCAAACCCTGATAAAACTTCAAACGCCCCTAACTTCTTTACGGTACGTCCTACACCTATCAAAGTTTGCAACATACAAATGCTTGTAACTTTTTACTGGAACGTCATAGAACCTTGAAATTTTGTAACAATAAAGTACTCGAGCCTCTTGTCAATTTAGGCCATCGCTCAAAGCTATGCTACCCTTGAGTCCCAAATCAAACCCTGATAAAACTTCAAACGCCCCTGACTTCTTTACGGTACGTCCTACACCTATCAAAGTTTGCAACATACAAATGCTTGTAACTTTTTACTGGAACGTCATAGAACCTTGAAATTTTGTAACAATAAAGTACTCGAGCCTCTTGTCAATTTAAGTTATCGCTCAAAGCTATGCTATCCTAGAGTCCCAAATCGAACACTGATAAAACTTCAAATGGCCCTAACTTCTATACGGTACGTCCTACACCTATCAAAGTTTGCAACATACAAATGCTGGTAACTTTTTACTGGAGCGTCATAAAACCTTGAAATTTTGTAACAATAAAGTACTCGAGCTTCTTGTCAATTTAGGCCATCGCTCAAAGCTATGCTACCCTTGAGTCCCAAATCAGACACTGACAAAACTTCAAACGCCCCTAACTTCTTTACGGTACGTCCTACATCTATCAAAGTTTGCAACATACAAATGCTTGTAACTTTTTACTGGAGCGTCATAAAACCTTGCAATTTTGTAACAATAAAGTACTCGAGCATGTTGTCAATTTAAGTTATCGCTCAAAGCTATGCTACCCTAGAGTCCCAAATCAAACACTGATAAAACTTTAAATGGCCCTAACTTCTTTACGGTACGTCCTACAACTATCAAAGTTTGCAACATTCAAATGCTTGTAACTTTTTACTGGAGCGTCATAAAGCTTTGAAATTTTGTAACAATAATATACTCGAGCCTCTTGTCAATTTAAGCCATCGCTCAAAGCTTTGCTACCCTAGAGTCCCAAATCAAACACTGATAAAACTTCAAACGCCCCTAACTTCTTTACGGTACGTCCTACAACTATCAAAGTTTGCAACATACAAATGCTTGTAACTTTTTACTGGAGCGTCATAAAACCTTGAAATTTTGTAACAAGAAAGTACTCGAGGCTCTTGTCAATTTAGGCCATCGCTCAAAGCTATGCTACCCTTGAGTCCCAAATCAAACACTGATAAAACTTCAAACGCCCCTAACTTCTTTACGGTACGTCCTACACCTATCAAAGTTTGCAACATACAAATGCTTGTAACTTTTTACTGGAACGTCATAGAACCTTGAAATTTTGTAACAATAAAGTACTCGAGCCTCTTGTCAATTTAGGCCATCGCTCAAAGCTATGCTACCCTTGAGTCCCAAATCAAACACTGATAAAACTTCAAACGCCCCTAACTTCTTTACGGTACGTCCTACACCTATCAAAGTTTGCAACATACAAATGCTTGTAACTTTTTACTGGAACGTCATAGAACCTTGAAATTTTGTAACAATAAAGTACTCGAGCCTCTTGTCAATTTAGGCCATCGCTCAAAGCTATGCTACCCTTGAGTCCCAAATCAAACCCTGATAAAACTTCAAACGCCCCTGACTTCTTTACGGTACGTCCTACACCTATCAAAGTTTGCAACATACACATGCTTGTAACTTTTTACTGGAACGTCATAGAACCTTGAAATTTTGTAACAATAAAGTACTCGAGCCTCTTGTCAATTTAAGTTATCGCTCAAAGCTATGCTACCCTAGAGTCCCAAATCGAACACTGATAAAACTTCAAATGGCCCTAACTTCTATACGGTACGTCCTACACCTATCAAAGTTTGCAACATACAAATGCTTGTAACTTTTTACTGGAGCGTCATAAAACCTTGAAATTTTGTAACAATAAAGTACTCGAGCTTCTTGTCAATTTAGGCCATCGCTCAAAGCTATGCTACCCTTGAGTCCCAAATCAGACACTGACAAAACTTTAAATGGCCCTAACTTCTTTACGGTACGTCCTACAACTATCAAAGTTTGCAACATTCAAATGCTTGTAACTTTTTACTGGAGCGTCATAAAGCTTTGAAATTTTGGAACAATAAAGTACTCGAGCCTCTTGTCAATTTAAGCTATCGCTCAAAACTATGCTACCCTAGAGTCCCACATCAAACACTGATAAAACTTCAAATGGCCCTAACTTCTATACGGTACGTCCTACACCTATCAAAGTTTGCAACATACAAATGCTTGTAACTTTTTACTGGAGTGTCATAAAACCTTGAAATTTTGTAACAATAAAGTACTCGAGCATCTTGTCAATTTAAGCCATCGCTTAAAGCTATGCTACCCTAGAGTCCCAAATCAAACACTGATAAAACTTCAAATTGCCCTAACTTCTATACGGTACGTCCTACACATATCAAAGTTTGCAACATACAAATGCTTGTAACTGTTTACTGGAGCGTCATAAAACCTTGAAATTTTGTAACAATAAAGTACTCGAGGCTCTTGTCAATTTAGGCCATCGCTCAAAGCTATGCTACCCTTGAGTCCCAAATCAAACACTGATAAAACTTCAAACGCCACTAACTTCTTTACGGTACGTCTTACACCTATCAAAGTTTGCAATATACAAATGCTTGAAACTTTTTACTGGAGCGTCATAAAACCTTGAAATTTTGTAACAATAAAGTACTCGATCCTCTTGTCAATTTAAGCTATCGCTCAAAACTATGCTACCCTAGAGTCCCAAATCAAACACTGATAAAACTTCAAACGCCCCTAACTTCTTTACGGTACGTCCTACACCTATCAAAGTTTGCAACATACAAATGCTTGTAACTTTTTACTGGAGCGTCATAAAACGTTGAAATTTTGTAACAATAAAGTACTCGAGCCTCTTGTCAATTTAAGTTATCGCTCAAAGCTATGCTACCCTAGAGTCCCAAATCAAACACTGACAAAACTTCAAACGCCCCTAACTTCTTTACTGTACATCCTACACCTATCAAAGTTTGCAACATACAAATGCTTGTAACTTTTTACTGGAGCGTCATAAAACCTTGAAATTTTGTAACAATAATATACTCGAGCCTCTTGTCAATTTAAGCCATCGCTCAAAGCTTTGCTACCCTAGAGTCCCAAATCAAACACTGATAAAACTTCAAACGCCCCAAACTTCTTTACGGTACGTCCTACAACTATCAAAGTTTGCAACATACAAATGCTTGTAACTTTTTACTGGAGCGTCATAAAACCTTGAAATTTTGTAACAATAAAGTACTCGAGGCTCTTGTCAATTTAGGCCATCGCTCAAAGCTATGCTACCCTTGAGTCATAAATCAAACACTGATAAAACTTCAAACGCCCCTAACTTCTTTACGGTACGTCCTACACCTATCAAAGTTTGCAACATACAAATGCTTGTAACTTTTTACTGGAACGTCATAGAACCTTGAAATTTTGTAACAATAAAGTACTCGAGCCTCTTGTCAATTTAGGCCATCGCTCAAAGCTATGCTACCCTTGAGTCCCAAATCAAACCCTGATAAAACTTCAAACGCCCCTAACTTCTTTACGGTACGTCCTACACCTATCAAAGTTTGCAACATACAAATGCTTGTAACTTTTTACTGGAACGTCATAGAACCTTGAAATTTTGTAACAATAAAGTACTCGAGCCTCTTGTCAATTTAGGCCATCGCTCAAAGCTATGCTACCCTTGAGTCCCAAATCAAACCCTGATAAAACTTCAAACGCCCCTGACTTCTTTACGGTACGTCCTACACCTATCAAAGTTTGCAACATACAAATGCTTGTAACTTTTTACTGGAACGTCATAGAACCTTGAAATTTTGTAACAATAAAGTACTCGAGCCTCTTGTCAATTTAAGTTATCGCTCAAAGCTATGCTATCCTAGAGTCCCAAATCGAACACTGATAAAACTTCAAATGGCCCTAACTTCTATACGGTACGTCCTACACCTATCAAAGTTTGCAACATACAAATGCTTGTAACTTTTTACTGGAGCGTCATAAAACCTTGAAATTTTGTAACAATAAAGTACTCGAGCTTCTTGTCAATTTAGGCCATCGCTCAAAGCTATGCTACCCTTGAGTCCCAAATCAGACACTGACAAAACTTCAAACGCCCCTAACTTCTTTACGGTACGTCCTACATCTATCAAAGTTTGCAACATACAAATGCTTGTAACTTTTTACTGGAGCGTCATAAAACCTTGCAATTTTGTAACAATAAAGTACTCGAGCATCTTGTCAATTTAAGTTATCGCTCAAAGCTAAGCTACCCTAGAGTCCCAAATCAAACACTGATAAAACTTTAAATGGCCCTAACTTCTTTACGGTACGTCCTACAACTATCAAAGTTTGCAACATTCAAATGCTTGTAACTTTTTACTGGAGCGTCATAAAGCTTTGAAATTTTGTAACAATAATATACTCGAGCCTCTTGTCAATTTAAGCCATCGCTCAAAGCTTTGCTACCCTAGAGTCCCAAATCAAACACTGATAAAACTTCAAACGCCCCTAACTTCTTTACGGTACGTCCTACAACTATCAAAGTTTGCAACATACAAATGCTTGTAACTTTTTACTGGAGCGTCATAAAACCTTGAAATTTTGTAACAATAAAGTACTCGAGGCTCTTGTCAATTTAGGCCATCGCTCAAAGCTATGCTACCCTTGAGTCCCAAATCAAACACTGATAAAACTTCAAATGCCCCTAACTTCTTTACGGTACGTCCTACACCTATCAAAGTTTGCAACATACAAATGCTTGTAACTTTTTACTGGAACGTCATAGAACCTTGAAATTTTGTAACAATAAAGTACTCGAGCCTCTTGTCAATTTAGGCCATCGCTCAAAGCTATGCTACCCTTGAGTCCCAAATCAAACACTGATAAAACTTCAAACGCCCCTAACTTCTTTACGGTACGTCCTACACCTATCAAAGTTTGCAACATACAAATGCTTGTAACTTTTTACTGGAACGTCATAGAACCTTGAAATTTTGGTTCTATGACGTTCCAGTAAAAAGTTACAAGCATTTGTATGTTGCAAACTTTGATAGGTGTAGGACGTACCGTAAAGAAGTTAGGGGCGTTTGAAGTTTTATCAGTGTAGGACGTACCGTATAGAAGTTAGGGCCATTTGAAGTTTTATCAGTGTTCGATTTGGGACTCTAGGGTAGCATAGCTTTGAGCGATAACTTAAATTGACAAGAGGCTCGAGTACTTTATTGTTACAAAATTTCAAGGTTCTATGACGTTCCAGTAAAAAGTTACAAGCATTTGTATGTTGCAAACTTTGATAGGTGTAGTAGTGGAGCGTCATAAAACCTTGCAATTTTGTAACAATAAAGTACTCGAGCATCTTGTCAATTTAAGTTATCGCTCAAAGCTATGCTACCCTAGAGTCCCAAATCAAACACTGATAAAACTTTAAATGGCCCTAACTTCTTTACGGTACGTCCTACAACTATCAAAGTTTGCAACATTCAAATGCTTGTAACTTTTTACTGGAGCGTCATAAAGCTTTGAAATTTTGGAACAATAAAGTACTCGAGCCTCTTGTCAATTTAAGCTATCGCTCAAAACTATGCTACCCTAGAGTCCCAAATCAAACACTGATAAAACTTCAAATGGCCCTAACTTCTATACGGTACGTCCTACACCTATCAAAGTTTGCAACATACAAATGCTTGTAACTTTTTACTGGAGTGTCATAAAACCTTGAAATTTTGTAACAATAAAGTACTCGAGCATCTTGTCAATTTAAGCCATCGCTTAAAGCTATGCTACCCTAGAGTCCCAAATCAAACACTGATAAAACTTCAAATTGCCCTAACTTCTATACGGTACGTCCTACACATATCAAAGTTTGCAACATACAAATGCTTGTAACTTTTTACTGGAGCGTCATAAAACCTTGAAATTTTGTAACAATAAAGTACTCGAGGCTCTTGTCAATTTAGGCCATCGCTCAAAGCTATGCTACCCTTGAGTCCCAAATCAAACACTGATAAAACTTCAAACGCCACTAACTTCTTTACGGTACGTCTTACACCTATCAAAGTTTGCAATATACAAATGCTTGAAACTTTTTACTGGAGCGTCATAAAACCTTGAAATTTTGTAACAATAAAGTACTCGATCCTCTTGTCAATTTAAGCTATCGCTCAAAACTATGCTACCCTAGAGTCCCAAATCAAACACTGATAAAACTTCAAACGCCCCTAACTTCTTTACGGTACGTCCTACACCTATCAAAGTTTGCAACATACAAATGCTTGTAACTTTTTACTGGAGCGTCATAAAACGTTGAAATTTTGTAACAGTAAAGTACTCGAGCCTCTTGTCAATTTAAGTTATCGCTCAAAGCTATGCTACCCTAGAGTCCCAAATCAAACACTGACAAAACTTCAAACGCCCCTAACTTCTTTACTGTACATCCTACACCTATCAAAGTTTGCAACATACAAATGCTTGTAACTTTTTACTGGAGCGTCATAAAACCTTGAAATTTTGTAACAATAATATACTCGAGCCTCTTGTCAATTTAAGCCATCGCTCAAAGCTTTGCTACCCTAGAGTCCCAAATCAAACACTGATAAAACTTCAAACGCCCCTAACTTCTTTACGGTACGTCCTACAACTATCAAAGTTTGCAACATACAAATGCTTGTAACTTTTTACTGGAGCGTCATAAAACCTTGAAATTTTGTAACAATAAAGTACTCGAGGCTCTTGTCAATTTAGGCCATCGCTCAAAGCTATGCTACCCTTGAGTCCCAAATCAAACCCTGATAAAACTTCAAACGCCCCTGACTTCTTTACGGTACGTCCTACACCTATCAAAGTTTGCAACATACAAATGCTTGTAACTTTTTACTGGAACGTCATAGAACCTTGAAATTTTGTAACAATAAAGTACTCGAGCCTCTTGTCAATTTAAGTTATCGCTCAAAGCTATGCTACCCTAGAGTCCCAAATCGAACACTGATAAAACTTCAAATGGCCCTAACTTCTATACGGTACGTCCTACACCTATCAAAGTTTGCAACATACAAATGCTTGTAACTTTTTACTGGAGCGTCATAAAACCTTGAAATTTTGTAACAATAAAGTACTCGAGCTTCTTGTCAATTTAGGCCATCGCTCAAAGCTATGCTACCCTTGAGTCCCAAATCAGACACTGACAAAACTTCAAACGCCCCTAACTTCTTTACGGTACGTCCTACATCTATCAAAGTTTGCAACATACAAATGCTTGTAACTTTTTACTGGAGCGTCATAAAACCTTGCAATTTTGTAACAATAAAGTACTCGAGCATCTTGTCAATTTAAGTTTTCGCTCAAAGCTATGCTAACCTAGAGTCCCAAATCAAACACTGATAAAACTTTAAATGGCCCTAACTTCTTTACGGTACGTCCTACAACTATCAAAGTTTGCAACATTCAAATGCTTGTAACTTTTTACTGGAGCGTCATAAAGCTTTGAAATTTTGTAACAATAATATACTCGAGCCTCTTGTCAATTTAAGCCATCGCTCAAAGCTTTGCTACCCTAGAGTCCCAAATCAAACACTGATAAAACTTCAAACGCCCCTAACTTCTTTACGGTACGTCCTACAACTATCAAAGTTTGCAACATACAAATGCTTGTAACTTTTTACTGGAGCGTCATAAAACCTTGAAATTTTGTAACAATAAAGTACTCGAGGCTCTTGTCAATTTAAGCCATCGCTCAAAGCTATGCTACCCTTGAGTCCCAAATCAAACACTGATAAAACTTCAAACGCCCCTAACTTCTTTACGGTACGTCCTACACCTATCAAAGTTTGCAACATACAAATGCTTGTAACTTTTTACTGGAACGTCATAGAACCTTGAAATTTTGTAACAATAAAGTACTCGAGCCTCTTGTCAATTTAGGCCATCGCTCAAAGCTATGCTACCCTTGAGTCCCAAATCAAACCCTGATAAAACTTCAAACGCCCCTAACTTCTTTACGGTACGTCCTACACCTATCAAAGTTTGCAACATACAAATGCTTGTAACTTTTTACTGGAACGTCATAGAACCTTGAAATTTTGTAACAATAAAGTACTCGAGCCTCTTGTCAATTTAGGCCATCGCTCAAAGCTATGCTACCCTTGAGTCCCAAATCAAACCCTGATAAAACTTCAAACGCCCCTGACTTCTTTACGGTACGTCCTACACCTATCAAAGTTTGCAACATACAAATGCTTGTAACTTTTTACTGGAACGTCATAGAACCTTGAAATTTTGTAACAATAAAGTACTCGAGCCTCTTGTCAATTTAAGTTATCGCTCAAAGCTATGCTACCCTAGAGTCCCAAATCGAACACTGATAAAACTTCAAATGGCCCTAACTTCTATACGGTACGTCCTACACCTATCAAAGTTTGCAACATACAAATGCTTGTAACTTTTTACTGGAGCGTCATATAACCTTGAAATTTTGTAACAATAAAGTACTCGAGCTTCTTGTCAATTTAGGCCATCGCTCAAAGCTATGCTACCCTTGAGTCCCAAATCAGACACTGACAAAACTTCAAACGCCCCTAACTTCTTTACGGTACGTCCTACATCTATCAAAGTTTGCAACATACAAATGCTTGTAACTTTTTACTGGAGCGTCATAAAACCTTGCAATTTTGTAACAATAAAGTACTCGAGCATCTTGTCAATTTAAGTTATCGCTCAAAGCTATGCTACCCTAGAGTCCCAAATCAAACACTGATAAAACTTTAAATGGCCCTAACTTCTTTACGGTACGTCCTACAACTATCAAAGTTTGCAACATTCAAATGCTTGTAACTTTTTACTGGAGCGTCATAAAGCTTTGAAATTTTGTAACAATAAAGTACTCGAGCCTCTTGTCAATTTAAGCTATCGCTCAAAACTATGCTACCCTAGAGTCCCAAATCAAACACTGATAAAACTTCAAATGGCCCTAACTTCTATACGGTACGTCCTACACCTATCAAAGTTTGCAACATACAAATGCTTGTAACTTTTTACTGGAGTGTCATAAAACCTTGAAATTTTGTAACAATAAAGTACTCGAGCATCTTGTCAATTTAAGCCATCGCTTAAAGCTATGCTACCCTAGAGTCCCAAATCAAACACTGATAAAACTTCAAATTGCCCTAACTACTATACGGTACGTCCTACACATATCAAAGTTTGCAACATACAACTGCTTGTAACTTTTTACTGGAGCGTCATAAAACCTTGAAATTTTGTAACAATAAAGTACTCGAGGCTCTTGTCAATTTAGGCCATCGCTCAAAGCTATGCTACCCTTGAGTCCCAAATCAAACACTGATAAAACTTCAAACGCCACTAACTTCTTTACGGTACGTCTTACACCTATCAAAGTTTGCAATATACAAATGCTTGAAACTTTTTACTGGAGCGTCATAAAACCTTGAAATTTTGTAACAATAAAGTACTCGAGCCTCTTGTCAATTTAAGCTATCGCTCAAAACTATGCTACCCTAGAGTCCCAAATCAAACACTGATAAAACTTCAAACGCCCCTAACTTCTTTACGGTACGTCCTACACCTATCAAAGTTTGCAACATACAAATGCTTGTAACTTTTTACTGGAGCGTCATAAAACGTTGAAATTTTGTAACAATAAAGTACTCGAGCCTCTTGTCAATTTAAGTTATCGCTCAAAGCTATGCTACCCTAGAGTCCCAAATCAAACACTGACAAAACTTCAAACGCCCCTAACTTCTTTACTGTACGTCCTACACCTATCAAAGTTTGCAACATACAAATGCTTGTAACTTTTTACTGGAGCGTCATAAAACCTTGAAATTTTGTAACAATAATATACTCGAGCCTCTTGTCAATTTAAGCCATCGCTCAAAGCTTTGCTACCCTAGAGTCCCAAATCAAACACTGATAAAACTTCAAACGCCCCTAACTTCTTTACGGTACGTCCTACAACTATCAAAGTTTGCAACATACAAATGCTTATAACTTTTTACTGGAGCGTCATAAAACCTTGAAATTTTGTAACAATAAAGTACTCGAGGCTCTTGTCAATTTAGGCCATCGCTCAAAGCTATGCTACCCTTGAGTCCCAAATCAAACACTGATAAAACTTCAAACGCCCCTAACTTCTTTACGGTACGTCCTACACCTATCAAAGTTTGCAACATACAAATGCTTGTAACTTTTTACTGGAACGTCATAGAACCTTGAAATTTTGTAACAATAAAGTACTCGAACCTCTTGTCAATTTAGGCCATCGCTCAAAGCTATGCTACCCTTGAGTCCCAAATCAAACCCTGATAAAACTTCAAACGCCCCTAACTTCTTTACGGTACGTCCTACACCTATCAAAGTTTGCAACATACAAATGCTTGTAACTTTTTACTGGAACGTCATAGAACCTTGAAATTTTGTAACAATAAAGTACTCGAGCCTCTTGTCAATTTAAGTTATCGCTCAAAGCTATGCTACCCTAGAGTCCCAAATCAAACACTGATAAAACTTCAAATGGCCCTAACTTCTATACGGTACGTCCTACACCTATCAAAGTTTGCAACATACAAATGCTTGTAACTTTTTACTGGAGCGTCATAGAACCTTGAAATTTTGTAACAATAAAGTACTCGAGCTTCTTGTCAATTTAGGCCATCGCTCAAAGCTATGCTACCCTTGAGTCCCAAATCAGACACTGACAAAACTTCAAACGCCCCTAACTTCTTTACGGTACGTCCTACATCTATCAAAGTTTGCAACATACAAATGCTTGTAACTTTTTACTGGAGCGTCATAAAACCTTGAAATTTTGTAACAATAAAGTACTCGAGCATCTTGTCAATTTAAGTTATCGCTCGAAGCTATGCTACCCTAGAGTCCCAAATCAAACACTGATAAAACTTTAAATGGCCCTAACTTCTTTACGGTACGTCCTACAACTATCAAAGTTTGCAACATTCAAATGCTTGTAACTTTTTACTGGAGCGTCATAAAGCTTTGAAATTTTGTAACAATAAAGTACTCGAGCCTCTTGTCAATTTAAGTTATCGCTCAAAGCTATGCTACCCTAGAGTCCCAAATCAAACACTGATAAAACTTCAAATGGCCCTAACTTCTATACGGTACGTCCTACACCTATCAAAGTTTGCAACATACAAATGCTTGTAACTTTTTACTGGAGCGTCATAAAACCTTGAAATTTTGTAACAATAAAGTACTCGAGCTTCTTGAAAATTTAGGCCATCGCTCAAAGCTATGCTACCCTTGAGTCCCAAATCAGACACTGACAAAACTTCAAACGCCCCTAACTTCTTTACGGTACGTCCTACATCTATCAAAGTTTGCAACATACAAATGCTTGTAACTTTTTACTGGAGCGTCATAAAACCATGAAATTTTGTAACAATAAAGTACTCGAGCATCTTGTCAATTTAAGTTATAGCTCAAAGCTATGCTACCCCAGAGTCCCAAATCAAACACTGATAAAACTTTAAATGGCCCTAACTTCTTTACGGTACGTCCTACAACTATCAAAGTTTGCAACATTCAAATGCTTGTAACTTTTTACTGGAGCGTCATAAAACCTTGAAATTTTGTAACAATAAAGTACTCGAGCCTCTTGTCAATTTAAGCTATCGCTCAAAACTATGCTACCCTAGAGTCCCAAATCAAACACTGATAAAACTTCAAATGGCCCTAACTTCTATACGGTACGTCCTACACCTATCAAAGTTTGCAACATACAAATGCTTGTAACTTTTTACTGGAGCGTCATAAAACCTTGAAATTTTGTAACAATAAAGTACTCGAGCTTCTTGTCAATTTAGGCCATCGCTCAAAGCTATGCTACCCTTGAGTCCCAAATCAGACACTGACAAAACTTCAAACGCCCCTAACTTCTTTACGGTACGTCCTACATCTATCAAAGTTTGCAACATACAAATGCTTGTAACTTTTTACTGGAGCGTCATAAAACCTTGAAATTTTGTAACAATAAAGTACTCGAGCATCTTGTCAATTTAAGTTATCGCTCAAAGCTATGCTACCCTAGAGTCCCAAATCAAACACTGATAAAACCTTAAATGGCCCTAACTTCTTTACGGTACGTCCTACAACTATCAAAGTTTGCAACATTCAAATGCTTGTAACTTTTTACTGGAGCGTCATAAAGCTTTGAAATTTTGTAACAATAAAGTACTCGAGCCTCTTGTCAATTTAAGTTATCGCTCAAAGCTATGCTACCCTAGAGTCCCAAATCAAACACTGATAAAACTTCAAATGGGCCTAACTTCTATACGGTACGTCCTACACCTATCAAAGTTTGCAACATACAAATGCTTGTAACTTTTTACTGGAGCGTCATAAAACCTTGAAATTTTGTAACAATAAAGTACTCGAGCTTCTTGTCAATTTAGGCCATCGCTCAAAGCTATGCTACCCTTGAGTCCCAAATCAGACACTGACAAAACTTCAAACGCCCCTAACTTCTTTACGGTACGTCCTACATCTATCAAAGTTTGCAACATACAAATGCTTGTAACTTTTTACTGGAGCGTCATAA
This sequence comes from Clusia tigrina, assembly GCA_920105625.2. Lineage (NCBI taxonomy): Eukaryota > Metazoa > Arthropoda > Insecta > Diptera > Clusiidae > Clusia > Clusia tigrina. Next base: position 113,228,816 of record OV050032.1, read on the forward strand.
AACCATGAAATTTTGTAACAATAAAGTACTCGAGCATCTTGTCAATTTAAGTTATAGCTCAAAGCTATGCTACCCTAGAGTCCCAAATCAAACACTGATAAAACTTTAAATGGCCCTAACTTCTTTACGGTACGTCCTACAACTATCAAAGTTTGCAACATTCAAATGCTTGTAACTTTTTACTGGAGCGTCATAAAACCTTGAAATTTTGTAACAATAAAGTACTCGAGCCTCTTGTCAATTTAAGCTATCGCTCAAAACTATGCTACCCTAGAGTCCCAAATCAAACACTGATAAAACTTCAAATGGCCCTAACTTCTATACGGTACGTCCTACACCTATCAAAGTTTGCAACATACAAATGCTTGTAACTTTTTACTGGAGCGTCATAAAACCTTGAAATTTTGTAACAATAAAGTACTCGAGCATCTTGTCAATTTAAGCCATCGCTTAAAGCTATGCTACCCTAGAGTCCCAAATCAAACACTGATAAAACTTCAAATTGCCCTAACTTCTATACGGTACGTCCTACACATATCAAAGTTTGCAACATACAAATGCTTGTAACTTTTTACTGTAGCGTCATAAAACCTTGAAATTTTGTAACAATAAAGTACTCGAGGCTCTTGTCAATTTAGGCCATCGCTCAAAGCTATGCTACCCTTGAGTCCCAAATCAAACACTGATAAAACTTCAAACGCCCCTAACTTCTTTACGGTACGTCCTACACCTATCAAAGTTTGCAACATACAAATGCTTGTAACTTTTTACTGGAACGTCATAGAACCTTGAAATTTTGTAACAATAAAGTACTCGAACCTCTTGTCAATTTAGGCCATCGCTCAAACCTATGCTACCCTTGAGTCCCAAATCAAACCCTGATAAAACTTCAAACGCCCCTAACTTCTTTACGGTACGTCCTACACCTATCAAAGTTTGCAACATACAAATGCTTGTAACTTTTTACTGGAACGTCATAGAACCTTGAAATTTTGTAACAATAAAGTACTCGAGCCTCTTGTCAATTTAAGTTATCGCTCAAAGCTATGCTACCCTAGAGTCCCAAATCAAACACTGATAAAACTTCAAATGGCCCTAACTTCTATACGGTACGTCCTACACCTATCAAAGTTTGCAACATACAAATGCTTGTAACTTTTTACTGGAGCGTCATAGAACCTTGAAATTTTGTAACAATAAAGTACTCGAGCTTCTTGTCAATTTAGGCCATCGCTCAAAGCTATGCTACCCTTGAGTCCCAAATCAGACACTGACAAAACTTCAAACGCCCCTAACTTCTTTACGGTACGTCCTACATCTATCAAAGTTTGCAACATACAAATGCTTGTAACTTTTTACTGGAGCGTCATAAAACCTTGAAATTTTGTAACAATAAAGTACTCGAGCATCTTGTCAATTTAAGTTATCGCTCAAAGCTATGCTACCCTAGAGTCCCAAATCAAACACTGATAAAACTTTAAATGGCCCTAACTTCTTTACGGTACGTCCTACAACTATCAAAGTTTGCAACATTCAAATGCTTGTAACTTTTTACTGGAGCGTCATAAAGCTTTGAAATTTTGTAACAATAAAGTACTCGAGCCTCTTGTCAATTTAAGTTATCGCTCAAAGCTATGCTACCCTAGAGTCCCAAATCAAACACTGATAAAACTTCAAATGGCCCTAACTTCTATACGGTACGTCCTACACCTATCAAAGTTTGCAACATACAAATGCTTGTAACTTTTTACTGGAGCGTCATAAAACCTTGAAATTTTGTAACAATAAAGTACTCGAGCTTCTTGTCAATTTAGGCCATCGCTCAAAGCTATGCTACCCTTGAGTCCCAAATCAGACACTGACAAAACTTCAAACGCCCCTAACTTCTTTACGGTACGTCCTACATCTATCAAAGTTTGCAACATACAAATGCTTGTAACTTTTTACTGGAGCGTCATAAAACCATGAAATTTTGTAACAATAAAGTACTCGAGCATCTTGTCAATTTAAGTTATAGCTCAAAGCTATGCTACCCTAGAGTCCCAAATCAAACACTGATAAAACTTTAAATGGCCCTAACTTCTTTACGGTACGTCCTACAACTATCAAAGTTTGCAACATTCAAATGCTTGTAACTTTTTACTGGAGCGTCATAAAACCTTGAAATTTTGTAACAATAAAGTACTCGAGCCTCTTGTCAATTTAAGCTATCGCTCAAAACTATGCTACCCTAGAGTCCCAAATCAAACACTGATAAAACTTCAAATGGCCCTAACTTCTATACGGTACGTCCTACACCTATCAAAGTTTGCAACATACAAATGCTTGTAACTTTTTACTGGAGTGTCATAAAACCTTGAACTTTTGTAACAATAAAGTACTCGAGCATCTTGTCAATTTAAGCCATCGCTTAAAGCTATGCTACCCTAGAGTCCCAAATCAAACACTGATAAAACTTCAAATTGCCCTAACTTCTATACGGTACGTCCTACACATATCAAAGTTTGCAACATACAAATGCTTGTAACTTTTTACTGTAGCGTCATAAAACCTTGAAATTTTGTAACAATAAAGTACTCGAGGCTCTTGTCAATTTAGGCCATCGCTCAAAGCTATGCTACCCTTGAGTCCCAAATCAAACACTGATAAAACTTCAAACGCCCCTAACTTCTTTACGGTACGTCCTACACCTATCAAAGTTTGCAACATACAAATGCTTGTAACTTTTTACTGGAACGTCATAGAACCTTGAAATTTTGTAACAATAAAGTACTCGAACCTCTTGTCAATTTAGGCCATCGCTCAAAGCTATGCTACCCTTGAGTCCCAAATCAAACCCTGATAAAACTTCAAACGCCCCTAACTTCTTTACGGTACGTCCTACACCTATCAAAGTTTGCAACATACAAATGCTTGTAACTTTTTACTGGAACGTCATAGAACCTTGAAATTTTGTAACAATAAAGTACTCGAGCCTCTTGTCAATTTAAGTTATCGCTCAAAGCTATGCTACCCTAGAGTCCCAAATCAAACACTGATAAAACTTCAAATGGCCCTAACTTCTATACGGTACGTCCTACACCTATCAAAGTTTGCAACATACAAATGCTTGTAACTTTTTACTGGAGCGTCATAGAACCTTGAAATTTTGTAACAATAAAGTACTCGAGCTTCTTGTCAATTTAGGCCATCGCTCAAAGCTATGCTACCCTTGAGTCCCAAATCAGACACTGACAAAACTTCAAACGCCCCTAACTTCTTTACGGTACGTCCTACATCTATCAAAGTTTGCAACATACAAATGCTTGTAACTTTTTACTGGAGCGTCATAAAACCTTGAAATTTTGTAACAATAAAGTACTCGAGCATCTTGTCAATTTAAGTTATCGCTCGAAGCTATGCTACCCTAGAGTCCCAAATCAAACACTGATAAAACTTTAAATGGCCCTAACTTCTTTACGGTACGTCCTACAACTATCAAAGTTTGCAACATTCAAATGCTTGTAACTTTTTACTGGAGCGTCATAAAGCTTTGAAATTTTGTAACAATAAAGTACTCGAGCCTCTTGTCAATTTAAGTTATCGCTCAAAGCTATGCTACCCTAGAGTCCCAAATCAAACACTGATAAAACTTCAAATGGCCCTAACTTCTATACGGTACGTCCTACACCTATCAAAGTTTGCAACATACAAATGCTTGTAACTTTTTACTGGAGCGTCATAAAACCTTGAAATTTTGTAACAATAAAGTACTCGAGCTTCTTGAAAATTTAGGCCATCGCTCAAAGCTATGCTACCCTTGAGTCCCAAATCAGACACTGACAAAACTTCAAACGCCCCTAACTTCTTTACGGTACGTCCTACATCTATCAAAGTTTGCAACATACAAATGCTTGTAACTTTTTACTGGAGCGTCATAAAACCATGAAATTTTGTAACAATAAAGTACTCGAGCATCTTGTCAATTTAAGTTATAGCTCAAAGCTATGCTACCCCAGAGTCCCAAATCAAACACTGATAAAACTTTAAATGGCCCTAACTTCTTTACGGTACGTCCTACAACTATCAAAGTTTGCAACATTCAAATGCTTGTAACTTTTTACTGGAGCGTCATAAAACCTTGAAATTTTGTAACAATAAAGTACTCGAGCATCTTGTCAATTTAAGTTATCGCTCAAAGCTATGCTACCCTAGAGTCCCAAATCAAACACTGATAAAACTTTAAATGGCCCTAACTTCTTTACGGTACGTCCTACAACTATCAAAGTTTGCAACATTCAAATGCTTGTAACTTTTTACTGGAGCGTCATAAAGCTTTGAAATTTTGTAACAATAAAGTACTCGAGCCTCTTGTCAATTTAAGTTATCGCTCAAAGCTATGCTACCCTAGAGTCCCAAATCAAACACTGATAAAACTTCAAATGGGCCTAACTTCTATACGGTACGTCCTACACCTATCAAAGTTTGCAACATACAAATGCTTGTAACTTTTTACTGGAGCGTCATAAAACCTTGAAATTTTGTAACAATAAAGTACTCGAGCTTCTTGTCAATTTAGGCCATCGCTCAAAGCTATGCTACCCTTGAGTCCCAAATCAGACACTGACAAAACTTCAAACGCCCCTAACTTCTTTACGGTACGTCCTACATCTATCAAAGTTTGCAACATACAAATGCTTGTAACTTTTTACTGGAGCGTCATAAAACTATGAAATTTTGTAACAATAAAGTACTCGAGCATCTTGTCAATTTAAGTTATAGCTCAAAGCTATGCTACCCTAGAGTCCCAAATCAAACACTGATAAAACTTTAAATGGCCCTAACTTCTTTACGGTACGTCCTACAACTATCAAAGTTTGCAACATTCAAATGCTTGTAACTTTTTACTGGAGCGTCATAAAACCTTGAAATTTTGTAACAATAAAGTACTCGAGCCTCTTGTCAATTTAAGCTATCGCTCAAAACTATGCTACCCTAGAGTCCCAAATCAAACACTGATAAAACTTCAAATGGCCCTAACTTCTATACGGTACGTCCTACACCTATCAAAGTTTGCAACATACAAATGCTTGTAACTTTTTACTGGAGTGTCATAAAACCTTGAAATTTTGTAACAATAAAGTACTCGAGCATCTTGTCAATTTAAGCCATCGCTTAAAGCTATGCTACCCTAGAGTCCCAAATCAAACACTGATAAAACTTCAAATTGCCCTAACTTCTATACGGTACGTCCTACACATATCAAAGTTTGCAACATACAAATGCTTGTAACTTTTTACTGTAGCGTCATAAAACCTTGAAATTTTGTAACAATAAAGTACTCGAGGCTCTTGTCAATTTAGGCCATCGCTCAAAGCTATGCTACCCTTGAGTCCCAAATCAAACACTGATAAAACTTCAAACGCCCCTAACTTCTTTACGGTACGTCCTACACCTATCAAAGTTTGCAACATACAAATGCTTGTAACTTTTTACTGGAACGTCATAGAACCTTGAAATTTTGTAACAATAAAGTACTCGAACCTCTTGTCAATTTAGGCCATCGCTCAAAGCTATGCTACCCTTGAGTCCCAAATCAAACCCTGATAAAACTTCAAACGCCCCTAACTTCTTTACGGTACGTCCTACACCTATCAAAGTTTGCAACATACAAATGCTTGTAACTTTTTACTGGAACGTCATAGAACCTTGAAATTTTGTAACAATAAAGTACTCGAGCCTCTTGTCAATTTAAGTTATCGCTCAAAGCTATGCTACCCTAGAGTCCCAAATCAAACACTGATAAAACTTCAAATGGCCCTAACTTCTATACGGTACGTCCTACACCTATCAAAGTTTGCAACATACAAATGCTTGTAACTTTTTACTGGAGCGTCATAGAACCTTGAAATTTTGTAACAATAAAGTACTCGAGCTTCTTGTCAATTTAGGCCATCGCTCAAAGCTATGCTACCCTTGAGTCCCAAATCAGACACTGACAAAACTTCAAACGCCCCTAACTTCTTTACGGTACGTCCTACATCTATCAAAGTTTGCAACATTCAAATGCTTGTAACTTTTTACTGGAGCGTCATAAAACCTTGAAATTTTGTAACAATAAAGTACTCGAGCATCTTGTCAATTTAAGTTATCGCTCAAAGCTATGCTACCCTAGAGTCCCAAATCAAACACTGATAAAACTTTAAATGGCCCTAACTTCTTTAAGGTAAGTCCTACACCTATCAAAGTTGGCAACATTCAAATGCTTGTAACTTTTTACTGGAGCGTCATAAAGCTTTGAAATTTTGTAACAATAAAGTACTCGAGCCTCTTGTCAATTTAAGTTATCGCTCAAAGCTATGCTACCCTAGAGTCCCAAATCAAACACTGATAAAACTTCAAATGGCCCTAACTTCTATACGGTACGTCCTACACCTATCAAAGTTTGCAACATACAAATGCTTGTAACTTTTTACTGGAGCGTCATAAAACCTTGAAATTTTGTAACAATAAAGTACTCGAGCTTCTTGTCAATTTAGGCCATCGCTCAAAGCTATGCTACCCTTGAGTCCCAAATCAGACACTGACAAAACTTCAAACGCCCCTAACTTCTTTACGGTACGTCCTACATCTATCAAAGTTTGCAACATACAAATGCTTGTAACTTTTTACTGGAGCGTCATAAAACCATGAAATTTTGTAACAATAAAGTACTCGAGCATCTTGTCAATTTAAGTTATAGCTCAAAGCTATGCTACCCTAGAGTCCCAAATCAAACACTGATAAAACTTTAAATGGCCCTAACTTCTTTACGGTACGTCCTACAACTATCAAAGTTTGCAACATTCAAATGCTTGTAACTTTTTACTGGAGCGTCATAAAACCTTGAAATTTTGTAACAATAAAGTACTCGAGCCTCTTGTCAATTTAAGCTATCGCTCAAAACTATGCTACCCTAGAGTCCCAAATCAAACACTGATAAAACTTCAAATGGCCCTAACTTCTATACGGTACGTCCTACACCTATCAAAGTTTGCAACATACAAATGCTTGTAACTTTTTACTGGAGTGTCATAAAACCTTGAACTTTTGTAACAATAAAGTACTCGAGCATCTTGTCAATTTAAGCCATCGCTTAAAGCTATGCTACCCTAGAGTCCCAAATCAAACACTGATAAAACTTCAAATTGCCCTAACTTCTATACGGTACGTCCTACACATATCAAAGTTTGCAACATACAAATGCTTGTAACTTTTTACTGTAGCGTCATAAAACCTTGAAATTTTGTAACAATAAAGTACTCGAGGCTCTTGTCAATTTAGGCCATCGCTCAAAGCTATGCTACCCTTGAGTCCCAAATCAAACACTGATAAAACTTCAAACGCCACTAACTTCTTTACGGTACGTCTTACACCTATCAAAGTTTGCAATATACAAATGCTTGTAACTTTTTACTGGAGCGTCATAAAACCTTGAAATTTTGTATCAATAAAGTACTCGAGCCTCTTGTCAATTTAAGTTATCGCTCAAAGCTATGCTACCCTAGAGTCCCAAATCAAACATTGACAAAACTTCAAACGCCCCTAACTTTTTTATTGTACGTCCTACACCTATCAAAGTTTGCAACATACAAATGCTTGTAACTTTTTACTAGAGCGTCATAAAACCTTGAAATTTTGTAACAATAATATACTCGAGCCTCTTGTCAATTTAAGCCATCGCTCAAAGCTTTGCTACCCTAGAGTCCCAAATCAAACACTGATAAAACTTCAAACGCCCCTAACTTCTTTACGGTACGTCCTACAACTATCAAAGTTTGCAACATACAAATGCTTGTAACTTTTTACTGGAGCGTCATAAAACCTTGAAATTTTGTAACAATAAAGTACTCGAGGCTCTTGTCAATTTAGGCCATCGCTCAAAGCTATGCTACCCTTGAGTCCCAAATCAAACACTGATAAAACTTCAAACGCCCCTAACTTCTTTACGGTAGGTCCTACACCTATCAAAGTTTGCAACATACAAATGCTTGTAACTTTTTACTGGAACGTCATAGAACCTTGAAATTTTGTAACAATAAAGTACTCGAGCCTCTTGTCAATTTAAGTTATCGCTCAAAGCTATGCTACCCTAGAGTCCCAAATCAAACACTGATAAAACTTCAAATGGCCCTAACTTCTATACGGTACGTCCTACACCTATCAAAGTTTGCAACATACAAATGCTTGTAACTTTTTACTGGAGCGTCATAAAACCTTGAAATTTTGTAACAATAAAGTACTCGAGCTTCTTGTCAATTTAGGCCATCGCTCAAAGCTATGCTACCCTTGAGTCCCAAATCAGACACTGACAAAACTTCAAACGCCACTAACTTCTTTACGGTACGTCCTACATCTATCAAAGTTTGCAACATACAAATGCTTGTAACTTTTTACTGGAGCGTCATAAAACCTTGAAATTTTGTAACAATAAAGTACTCGAGCATCTTGTCAATTTAAGTTATCGCTCAAAGCTATGCTACCCTAGAGTCCCAAATCAAACACTGATAAAACTTTAAATGGCCCTAACTTCTTTACGGTACGTCCTACAACTATCAAAGTTTGCAACATTCAAATGCTTGTAACTTTTTACTGGAGCGTCATAAAGCTTTGAAATTTTGTAACAATAAAGTACTCGAGCCTCTTGTCAATTTAAGTTATCGCTCAAAGCTATGCTACCCTAGAGTCCCAAATCAAACACTGATAAAACTTCAAATGGCCCTAACTTCTATACGGTACGTCCTACACCTATCAAAGTTTGCAACATACAAATGCTTGTAACTTTTTACTGGAGCGTCATAAAACCTTGAAATTTTGTAACAATAAAGTACTCGAGCTTCTTGTCAATTTAGGCCATCGCTCAAAGCTATGCTACCCTTGAGTCCCAAATCAGACACTGACAAAACTTCAAACGCCCCTAACTTCTTTACGGTACGTCCTACATCTATCAAAGTTTGCAACATACAAATGCTTGTAACTTTTTACTGGAGCGTCATAAAACCATGAAATTTTGTAACAATAAAGTACTCGAGCATCTTGTCAATTTAAGTTATCGCTCAAAGCTATGCTACCCTAGAGTCCCAAATCAAACACTGATAAAACTTTAAATGGCCCTAACTTCTTTACGGTACGTCCTACAACTATCAAAGTTTGCAACATTCAAATGCTTGTAATTTTTTACTGGAGCGTCATAAAACCTTGAAATTTTGTAACAATAAAGTACTCGAGCCTCTTGTCAATTTAAGCTATCGCTCAAAACTATGCTACCCTAGAGTCCCAAATCAAACACTGATAAAACTTCAAATGGCCCTAACTTCTATACGGTACGTCCTACACCTATCAAAGTTTGCAACATACAAATGCTTGTAACTTTTTACTGGAGTGTCATAAAACCTTGAAATTTTGTAACAATAAAGTACTCGAGCATCTTGTCAAATTAAGCCATCGCTTAAAGCTATGCTACCCTAGAGTCCCAAATCAAACACTGATAAAACTTCAACCGCCCCTAACTTCTTTACGGTACGTCCTACAACTATCAAAGTTTGCAACATACAAATGCTTGTAACTTTTTACTGGAGCGTCATAAAACCTTGAAATTTTGTAACAATAAAGTACTCGAGGCTCTTGTCAATTTAGGCCATCGCTCAAAGCTATGCTACCCTTGAGTCCCAAATCAAACACTGATAAAACTTCAAACGCCCCTAACTTCTTTACGGTAGGTCCTACACCTATCAAAGTTTGCAACATACAAATGCTTGTAACTTTTTACTGGAACGTCATAGAACCTTGAAATTTTGTAACAATAAAGTACTCGAGCATCTTTTCAATTTAAGCCATCGCTCAAAGCTATGCTACCCTAGAGTCCCAAATCAAACACTGATAGAACTTTAAATGGCCCTAACTTCTTTACGGTACGTCCTACAACTATCAAAGTTTGCAACATTCAAATGCTTGTAACTTTTTACTGGACCGTCATAAAACTTTGAAATTTTGTAACAATAAAGTACTCGAGCCTCTTGTCAATTTAAGTTATCGCTCAAAGCTATGCTACCCTAGAGTCCCAAATCAAACACTGATAAAACTTCAAATGGCCCTAACTTCTATACGGTACGTCCTACACCTATCAAAGTTTGCAACATACAAATGCTTGTAACTTTTTACTGGAGCGTCATAAAACCTTGAAATTTTGTAACAATAAAGTACTCGAGCTTCTTGTCAATTTAGGCCATCGCTCAAAGCTATGCTACCCTTGAGTCCCAAATCAGACACTGACAAAACTTCAAACGCCCCTAACTTCTTTACGGTACGTCCTACATCTATCAAAGTTTGCAACATACAAATGCTTGTAACTTTTTACTGGAGCGTCATAAAACCTTGAAATTTTGTAACAATAAAGTACTCGAGCATCTTGTCAATTTAAGTTATAGCTCAAAGCTATGCTACCCTAGAGTCCCAAATCAAACACTGATAAAACTTTAAATGGCCCTAACTTCTTTACGGTACGTCCTACAACTATCAAAGTTTGCAACATTCAAATGCTTGTAACTTTTTACTGGAGCGTCATAAAACCTTGAAATTTTGTAACAATAAAGTACTCGAGCCTCTTGTCAATTTAAGCTATCGCTCAAAACTATGCTACCCTAGAGTCCCAAATCAAACACTGATAAAACTTCAAATGGCCCTAACTTCTATACGGTACGTCCTACACCTATCAAAGTTTGCAACATACAAATGCTTGTAACTTTTTACTGGAGTGTCATAAAACCTTGAAATTTTGTAACAATAAAGTACTCGAGCATCTTGTCAATTTAAGCCATCGCTTAAAGCTATGCTACCCTAGAGTCCCAAATCAAACACTGATAAAACTTCAAATTGCCCTAACTTCTATACGGTACGTCCTACACATATCAAAGTTTGCAACATACAAATGCTTGTAACTTTTTACTGTAGCGTCATAAAACCTTGAAATTTTGTAACAATAAAGTACTCGAGGCTCTTGTCAATTTAGGCCATCGCTCAAAGCTATGCTACCCTTGAGTCCCAAATCAAACACTGATAAAACTTCAAACGCCACTAACTTCTTTACGGTACGTCTTACACCTATCAAAGTTTGCAATATACAAATGCTTGTAACTTTTTACTGGAGCGTCATAAAACCTTGAAATTTTGTAACAATAAAGTACTCGAGCCTCTTGTCAATTTAAGCTATCGCTCAAAACTATGCTACCCTAGAGTCCCAAATCAAACACTGATAAAACTTCAAACGCCCCTAACTTCTTTACGGTACGTCCTACACCTATCAAAGTTTGTAACATACAAATGCTTGTAACTTTTTACTGGAGCGTCATAAAACGTTGAAATTTTGTAACAATAAAGTACTCGAGCCTCTTGTCAATTTAAGTTATCGCTCAAAGCTATGCTACCCTAGAGTCCCAAATCAAACATTGACAAAACTTCAAACGCCCCTAACTTCTTTACTGTACGTCCTACACCTATCAAAGTTTGCAACATACAAATGCTTGTAACTTTTTACTAGAGCGTCATAAAACCTTGAAATTTTGTAACAATAATATACTCGAGCCTCTTGTCAATTTAAGCCATCGCTCAAAGCTTTGCTACCCTAGAGTCCCAAATCAAACACTGATAAAACTTCAAACGCCCCTAACTTCTTTACGGTACGTCCTACAACTATCAAAGTTTGCAACATACAAATGCTTGTAACTTTTTACAGGAGCGTCATAAAACCTTGAAATTTTGTAACAATAAAGTACTCGAGGCTCTTGTCAATTTAGGCCATCGCTCAAAGCTATGCTACCCTTGAGTCCCAAATCAAACACTGATAAAACTTCAAACGCCCCTAACTTCTTTACGGTAGGTCCTACACCTATCAAAGTTTGCAACATACAAATGCTTGTAACTTTTTACTGGAACGTCATAGAACCTTGAAATTTTGTAACAATAAAGTACTCGAGCCTCTTGTCAATTTAAGTTATCGCTCAAAGCTATGCTACCCTAGAGTCCCAAATCAAACACTGATAAAACTTCAAATGGCCCTAACTTCTATACGGTACGTCCTACACCTATCAAAGTTTGCAACATACAAATGCTTGTAACTTTTTACTGGAGCGTCATAAAACCTTGAAATTTTGTAACAATAAAGTACTCGAGCTTCTTGTCAATTTAGGCCATCGCTCAAAGCTATGCTACCCTTGAGTCCCAAATCAGACACTGACAAAACTTCAAACGCCACTAACTTCTTTACGGTACGTCCTACATCTATCAAAGTTTGCAACATACAAATGCTTGTAACTTTTTACTGGAGCGTCAGAAAACCTTGAAATTTTGTAACAATAAAGTACTTGAGCATCTTGTCAATTTAAGTTATCGCTCAAAGCTATGCTACCCTAGAGTCCCAAATCAAACACTGATAAAACTTTAAATGGCCCTAACTTCTTTACGGTACGTCCTACAACTATCAAAGTTTGCAACATTCAAATGCTTGTAACTTTTTACTGGAGCGTCATAAAGCTTTGAAATTTTGTAACAATAAAGTACTCGAGCCTCTTGTCAATTTAAGTTATCGCTCAAAGCTATGCTACCCTAGAGTCCCAAATCAAACACTGATAAAACTTCAAATGGCCCTAACTTCTATACGGTACGTCCTACACCTCTCAAAGTTTGCAACATACAAATGCTTGTAACTTTTTACTGGAGCGTCATAAAACCTTGAAATTTTGTAACAATAAAGTACTCTAGCTTCTTGTCAATTTAGGCCATCGCTCAAAGCTATGCTACCCTTGAGTCCCAAATCAGACACTGACAAAACTTCAAACGCCCCTAACTTCTTTACGGTACGTCCTACACCTATCAAAGTTTGCAACATACAAATGCTTGTAACTTTTTACTGGAGCGTCATAAAACCTTGAAATTTTGTAACAATAATATACTCGAGCCTCTTGTCAATTTAAGTTATCGCTCAAAGCTATGCTACCCTAGAGTCCCAAATCAAACACTGATAAAACTTCAAATGGCCCTAACTTCTATACGGTACGTCCTACACCTATCAAAGTTTGCAACATACAAATGCTTGTAACTTTTTACTGGAGTGTCATAAAACCTTGAAATTTTGTAACAATAAAGTACTCGAGCATCTTGTCAATTTAAGCCATCGCTTAAAGCTATGCTACCCTAGAGTCCCAAATCAAACACTGATAAAACTTCAAACGCACCTTACTTCTTTACGGTACGTCCTACACCTATCAAAGTTTGCAACATACAAATGCTTGTAACTTTTTACTGGAGCGTCATAAAACGTTGAAATTTTGTAACAATAAAGTACTCGAGCCTCTTGTCAATTTAAGTTATCGCTCAAAGCTATGCTACCCTAGAGTCCCAAATCAAACACTGACAAAACTTCAAACGCCCCTAACTTCTTTACTGTACGTCCTACACCTATCAAAGTTTGCAACATACAAATGCTTGTAACTTTTTACTGGAGCGTCATAAAACCTTGAAATTTTGTAACAATAATATACTCGAGCCTCTTGTCAATTTAAGTTATCGCTCAAAGCTATGCTACCCTAGAGTCCCAAATCAAACACTGATAAAACTTCAAATGGCCCTAACTTCTATACGGTACGTCCTACACCTATCAAAGTTTGCAACATACAAATGCTTGTAACTTTTTACTGGAGTGTCATAAAACCTTGAAATTTTGTAACAATAAAGTACTCGAGCATCTTGTCAATTTAAGCCATCGCTTAAAGCTATGCTACCCTAGAGTCCCAAATCAAACACTGATAAAACTTCAAATTGCCCTAACTTCTATACGGTACGTCCTACACATATCAAAGTTTGCAACATACAAATGCTTGTAACTTTTTACTGGAGCGTCATAAAACCTTGAAATTTTGTAACAATAAAGTACTCGAGCCTCTTGTCAATTTAAGCTATCGGTCAAAGCTATGCTACCCTAGAGTCCCAAATCAAACACTGATAAAACTTCAAATGGCCCTAATTTCTATACGGTACGTCCTACACCTATCAAAGTTTGCAACATACAAATGCTTGTAACTTTTTACTGGAACGTCATAGAACCTTGAAATTTTGTAACAATAAAGTACTCGAGCATCTTGTCAATTTAAGTTATCGCTCAAAGCTATGCTACCCTAGAGTCTCAAATCAAACACTGATAAAACTTTAAATGGCCCTAACTTCTTTA